>PVIY010027009.1:0-34679 GCA_004026745.1 Myrmecophaga tridactyla
GTAGCTTTGTCCCTGTTTGCCACGGAGGAAGCAGAGGCTGTGGAGGGGAGGGCATCCGCTCGGGTTTGCTAGCAGGTAGCAGATCCAACCTTCAGATGGGGCTCTGGGTGGCGCCCAAGCCACTGTGCTGCTGCCCCGCTCTGTAGGATGATGGACCTAGATTGGGAATCAATTTACAAAGAAGTTTGGCTAATGCCAGGTTTGGGGTCATGTTCCTGCTGCACAGTAGGCTCTCCATCAGAAGTTCAGCTTCTCTCTAGCCCTGATCTGGGCACAGAGGGGGACAGAGGAAGTGATGAGGTCAGACTCCTGCTCTCCAGATGTGGACAGCTGGTTAAGGGGAGGGGTCTCTCCAGAGCCATGGAGCTTGGAAAGCGTGTATTCTTTCCCAGTGAGAGTGGGGTGGGTCATATGGGGCCATGGGGTGGGGCCACAGCCCAGGACACACGTCCCTTTCATGGCAGGTGCTTTATGAGATGACGGTGTGGACAGGAGATGTGGTTGGCGGTGGCACTGACTCCAGCATCTTTATGACCCTTTATGGCATCAACGGCAGCACAGAGGAGGTGCAGCTGGACAAAAAGAAGGCCAGGTATCCAGAGGTGGGACCCACACCCCCCGACCCCCTCCTTTCACCCAGTCCTCCCCCTCTGGCCCCACCCTGCCTCCCCACATGTCTTCAACCTGATTGCTTCTCCCACACTCGCCCTTGTCCCTGTACCTGGCTGCCTTACAGCCTCCACACATTTGCCCATGTGATTCCTCCCAGCTGGGATGCCCTTCATCCATTCTCTTCTGTCTCAAGACCTCTTCCTCTTTTAAGGGACGACTCAAATCTACCTTCTCCAAGAAGGCGTCTTTGGTCACCTCAGTCCATAGAAAGTCTATCATCCTGACCTCCCTTCTTCCTTCCTTCCTTCCTTTCGTCCATCCATATGTCCCTCACTCAAATTTATTTTAAGGTCTGCAGATTAGTTGATAGTATCGTATTGTTGCTAATTTCTTAGTTTCATAACTGTACCTGGTAATAGATATAAAATATAATATAATATATATTTTAGGGGAAACTGGTAAAGAGTACACAAAAACACTATTCTATTTTTCAACCGTTCTGTACTTCTAAAGTTATTTTGAAAGAAACAGCTAAAATTACTTTAAAACATTGAAAAATTGAGCACCTAGTCCATGCCAAGTACTGTCTCAGGGACTAGAGAGAGAATAGAACAAGGAAGACAAGGCTCCTCTCCTCATGGAGCTCAACACCCTGGGAGAACAGCAGCGAAAGCACCAACCACCAGCCTGAATATGGTCTTACTTTGTGCCAGGCATTGTTCTACCTTCTTCACATGTATTGACACATCTAGTCTTCTCTCACCCCATTTTACAGGTGAGAAGATTGAGGCACAGCAAGGAGAGGTTACAAAGACAGCATAGTAATGAGAACGAAGGGGCTCCTCCTATAGTGTTTACTGCCTCTCGTTGGGCCCTCAGATCAGGCTATCCTGCATTTTGGCCAATTTTCCATGTTCAGCCTTTGTCCCTCGAGCCGTCCCTGGCCCCTGACATCTTAGGAATCAGAGGGGAGAGTCTCAGAGCCCAGGCTAGAATATTACGACTCAGCAGGCCACTTAGCCTCTGAACCCACACTGCACCTTCCCCTGGACTGGAGGGCAGGATCTGAGGAAGTTCCTCTCTGAGCCCTGGCTCTGGTCTTCCATGTTGTGGGCACTCAGCAACTGTCCAGGTGGTGCTGGGGATGATGATGATGGGGAGGAAGGTGATGATGGGGTGAGGATGTTGAAGCTCTTCTGGGCCAGCAGGAGTTTCTTCTCATGGACAGAGCAGCTCATGAGAAAGGGAGCCTTGCCCATCCTAAGCAGCTCATTCCTGGAGGGTTCTGATGAGAATGCTTGTTGCCTGCCTTTTGATCACACTTCTGCTCTCTCATTATGCAACTCCCATTTCCTCCTGGAATTCTCTGGGCAATTAGAATTAATAGTAATGGGTAACATATATGGGGCACTTACTCCATGCCAGGAACTGTTGTGAGTGCTTTTTAACATATGTGAATTTGCAACACCCTCTGTAGAATGTACTTGGATTATTTGCTTTATAAATTAGGTGCCTGAGACATAGATGGGTGAAGCAGCTTGCCCAAGGTCACATAACTGGCAAGTAGGGGATCTGGGATATGAACTCAGGCAGTTGGAGGAATAAGTGAAGATCAAATGTGAACAAAGAGAGGCTATTTATACAGAGCTTGCTATATAACAAGGGAGTCAGCTAACACTAGTTGGTCTGGTAGACTCAGAGGCTGTCAGGAGAGTGGAAAAGCATTATAGTGAAGCCTTATTTTTGGCCTCGGTGAAGCTGGAGGTGGCTAACTTAGAACTGGAACATCTCCCATGATTGGTTTGGGAAGCACATTTGACTTTCTCTTATTGGTCCTGAGTTGGAAACCTTGGACTGATTGCTAAGTGGCTGTTCTGGCTTTCAGGGGAACAGGGTCGAGGGGGTTGCTGCTGAGGTTGTGGGCCAGAGTTTTATTATCATATATGGTCTGGTCATTATATTATAAATTCTCTCTCTCCTCACCTCTATATTCCAACCCTCATCTCCATCCCTACCCCAAGTTCCTGGCTTGTCTCTGATTAATTCTTTCATGCCTACATTCCACTTTCTCTTACCTGTGTGCACAGGCATAATTGCTGGTGGGAAAGATAACCACTTATTTCTGGTGGTATTTAAATTCCAAAAATGTTGCTTGAAAGTCACGTCATTATAAACAGATCTAAATTATAAATGCTTTGAGGCACCTTATTAATTAAAGGAGGTTTTGTTTGGAATAAAGATTTATTTTGTGAGGAGATCCATCATTCCTTAGTTACTCTGATTTGTCAGGTGTGAGCTCTTTCTTACCCTAGGCATGTTTGTTTTCATTTTGCATGCAGCCTAACGTTTGACCTGTGTCTTTGGGTCCTTGTTATCTATGCCTGAATCTTGGTTACAACTTGGAAGTAAGGCCCAATGGGCATGTGCTTTGTGCTCAGTTTACTGTTGTGCAAGAGATGTTTTTCCCAAGAATGGAGTCTGAAACATACATACATACACACAGAAGGTGTTGTATGGGTTTTCCAGCTGCAAAACCCAAATGCTGTATCCAGAGGTCATTAGCAATGGACTCAACCCCACTCCCCAACTAAATTTCCCAGGTTCTCATCTTGACAATTTTGAGCAAATTTTTCTAATTTACAAATTCATAGTAAGGTGCTGTTGAATCAGTGCATTCAGAAAAGGGGACATTCAGAAGAGAGAACACCCTCAAAAGCTAACAGTTATAGCCCAAGAATGAGACTTTAACAATGCAATTTCAGGCAATTGGGGTTCAATGACTCTAAGGCCTACTTTTAGTCAGAAGGATGTAGGTTTTGTTTTGTTTTGTTTTGATGAGGGAAGTCCCCCACACTGAGAGCTTCCTTGGCCTGGAAGCAAAGGGGATTCACAGAGTTCTGTTGGGTTTGTCCTTCAGGATGGCCCCAGGGCTTTCATTAGCTCTTGGTACAAAGAGGATGGAAAGAGGGTGAGCTCAAGAGGGTGAAAGCAGAGGAAGAGCCCACATGGGATTCCAGTTGCCATTTCAGGAGAGAAACAGGAACTATTGAACCAGTGACCATGACCAGGACTGTGAGGATCTTGAAGACTTGAATCTTTGTTCCACATCTTTACCATTTGGCTCTTCTGCTGCTAGGTTGGCAATCAAGCCCTAAGGAAGGAAGTGTTCATTGCTGGGGACTGCAAGGGTGGAGGAGTTGGGTGGGGAGACTGAGCCCATCAGTCAGGCTCAGAGGAGCACCTGCCACATGGAATGGTGGCAGTTCTGAGACAAGATCAAAGTCTCAAGTGCAGTACCTTCAAAGGCACTGAGTCAGACAGATGAAAGAGCCCAGCCCCCAAAGAAATCCCTGCTGGGTGACCCTTCCTGAAGTCCCATATTTGGCTCAGGGGCCACCCTTTACAAGGGCATTGGCGCATTTGAATGTGTAGTAGGCCCAATGGTAGCTTATGATCCAGACTAAACGATGAGAGAGACTTTTGGGTCTGTTTGAGACTTCGACTTTGGTCTACTCTCAAACCACAAGGATGATCTCCAGATACAATGCAGGTGGGTGGGTGGAGGCAGCTCTCCATTGCCTGACTTAGAGCTCATGGGGCAAATACAAAATTCAGTTATCTCAGTGGTCCCTGGGGAATGAGAGGGCCCCTACAGGTGCAGGCTCTGCTTTCTGTACTGCCGGGCATGCCAGCATCTGCCAGCATCTGCCAGCAACATTCTTTACTACTAAGGCTGTCATCCTGCCACTCACCAGGTCCCAGGCCTTGGAATTCTCTCCATGCCAGTTCCAGAGTAATTTCCCCTCATCTGCCTCCTTTATGGACCCAGGAGTTTTCCATTCATGCCAGTTTATCATGTAACAGATGATCACAAACTTAGTGACCTAAAACAACAGAAATTTATTTGCTTATATTTTGGGGGCCCAGAGGTCTGAAATCAGTTTGGTCAGGAGAAAATCAAGGTGTGGGAAGGGCTATGCTCTCTGCAGAGGCTCCAAGGGCAAATCCCTTCCCCACCTTCTCCAGCTTCTGGTGGCTACCAGCGTTCTTTGGCTGGTGACCCCATCATTCCAGTTTTCAGATCTCTCTCTGCTCTGTCTTCACAACTCCTCCTCTGTGTGATTGTATCAAATCTCCCTCTGCCTCCCTCTTATAAAGATACTTGTTTTGGAATTTAGAGCTCAGCAGATAATCCACGATAATCTCCCCATCTCAAGATCCTTAGCTTAATCACATCTGCAAAGACTTCTCTTTTTTTCTGCCACATGAGGTAATATACACAGGTCCAGGGATTAAGGCATCTTTTAGGGGAGCATTTTCCAGCCCACCATGGCGCCTAAAATCCACCCAGCCTCAACCTGTAAACCTTGCATTATGAAGAACAACAGCAAAGATCCCAGGGACAATAAAATTTTAAATATTTTATTATAAGATAATATGTGTATATATATGTATGTATAAGTACATTAAGCATAAATAATTATAAAGGGAAAAACTCATGTAACTACCTCCCAGGCCAAGAAATTGAACATTGCCAATTCTCTATCCCTCCCTACTCTTAGAAGTGGCCATTATCTTGGCTTTTAGGGTAAACATTTCCTTATTTTCCCCATGGTTTTACTCCTACCCCCATGCATGCATCCCTGAACAATATTTATTAATTTAGACTGGATTTCAATGATATGTAAGTAGACTCAGGCTATATGTTCTTAAGTCTTGCTTCCTCCACTCAATACTAGGTTTTTTAGATTTCTCTGAGTTGTTGAATGGGACTGTAATTTGTTCATTTTCTTTGCTGAATTGCATTCTATAGACTGAGCACTTTGGGCCTAGAAAAGAGGAGCTGGTGCCTTGTTGCTGGGGGCTGGGGAGGGAGTCACCAGAGGCATCAGAGTTGATCAAACTGTTGACAGTTGGACAATTAGTTCTGGTATATAGAGCTGGATGGGATGTGTAGAAGTTCAGAGTTCAGCTCAATATAAACAGAAGTTTGTAAAGAGCTGGTCATGGCTGTCCTGAGAGGGGTGAGGTGTCCCAGATTGTCATGGTCCCCCATCACAGAAGACAGCTGAGCATAGGATATATTGCTATTTCTTTGGAGGACCCCAGACCACAAGGGGGTTGGTCTAGAATATCAAGCTAAGGCTGAAGCTAAGGCCTCCACCAAATCCTAAGAGCCTGTGCCTCTAAGATTTCACAAAGTTGAGCTGCCTGAATAGCTGCCCCAGCAAGGCTGACTATGGACCCCACACTCTCTTGCTTGTCTTCCTACTGGCTGTTTCCCAGGTTCTCTACCTACAAACTTTCCCTAGCTTCTCAGCAGTACTTAAAGTCTTCCAATAAATAATTACCTTCCCAGCTTAAGGCTTTGGCCTTGGTTAGCCTTCAGACTGTGTTCAGTCAGAGTCAGTGAGTGAGGGGATACTGGGCTCTTTCTTAAAACACAGCTTTGTTAGGGGCCCAGGAACAAAAGGAAAGAGGAATGGGAAGGGAAGAGGGCAGCCAAAGGCAGCCCTTTCCAGACATGGCCTCTCCAGTTGCAGAGCGGAGGCACCTCTGAGTAGATGAGCAGGACACCTCCTGGGCCACCTTACGAGCTCCCTCCCTCTGAGCTGAATGTAGGAGAGAAAGGGGAAGGGCCTGGATCAAAGGCTGCTGTCTCTCCAAAGGCCCTTCATTCTGGGAGCCCCACTGTATCAACCAAGGGGCCCCAGGGGGTCTGTCAATAGGAAAGATGTGGCTATTGAAGTGGTGGAAGGTGGAAGGGCCAGTGAGGACTTTTCCTGTGGATCTGGACCTTCTACCCTGGGGAGAGGACGTCCATCCAATTGTAATTAGTGTTAATCTGAAATGAAAGATGAAAAGCAAATATAAACCACTTTTCAAGTCTTCTGGAAGGAAAACTTGCTTCTCTCTTCCTCTTTCCCTCCCCACCAGAAAATCTCTCTAAAATGGAGATACTTGACCAGATTCAAAGGGTGAAAATTAAAGAGAAATACAAGATGAAGATTTCTCAAGTTCTTTTGATCTGAAAAATTTATATACCTGATAAAAGTAAGGAAGGAATAAGCAGAAAGATTATTTGAGAGATTCAATGTGCTACGTGAGCTTGGCAAGGGATCTTGTGAGTACTTCCCTACAGGTTCATGACCAGAGGGAGAGGCAGAGCTTAAGTTAAAGCAGGAGGGATTTGGGGCAGACTTTTAGAAGGTGTTTTCACTTCCAATAGTTATAAAATGCATATGAGCAAGTCATCAGAAGAGACTAGATCTCTGTTCTGCTCCCACCCCCTGATAAGGTTAGGGGAGGTTAGTTCTCAGGTTACAGATTTGCAGTTCCAGCTACCATTGCCCATGGCCTCTGCTTTTGAAACCGTGTCTTGTGTTCAAGGAAGCATAGTGATTGCTATGCAGAGCCGTATCTCCAGTGCCGCCTGCAGTACCCACGGGACCTGTCAGCAGCACCATCTGGAATCAGTCAGCAGTCAAGCAATCAGTCAGCATTCAAGGTCGCATTATACGTGAGGCACTGTGGGGAGAGCAGTAAGGAATAAAGATAGAGCGTCTCTGAGATGATGAGGTCATTCAGTAGAAAAATAGTAGTAGCAACACAAGCAGTGTTAACTTGTATGTGCCTAGCACTTTACAATTTTCAGTAGCATCACCCAATCCAGGACCACTATTTTCAGTTGTGCAGATTAAGCATGGGAAAATGTGAATGGCACCATCTAGAGTTGGGCAGTGCACAACCTGGCCAACCATTGATGGCAGCCCTGTCACTCAAAGAATCTCATTTAAAGCTTTTTCAAGTGTTGGAACTCTTTTTATCTTTTAAGTTGATTTTGTGTCCATTTGGTTCTCATGACAGTTTGTGAGATTGCAGGGCTGGTGTCATTCTCCTCATACTACAGATGAGGGTCAAGTCCCAGAGAGGAACTGAGACTGCCCTAGGTGACTAGCAGAATGAGATTAGTATCCCAAACTGGTAGTTCTTGGGTCGGCACCATTTCTACTAGCCAAACTTGCTTAACTCCGTCTTTGGGAAGCACATTTAGGATACAAGAGATAGGCTGCTTGGGAGTCCCTAGGAGGAGAGATAGGGACTGAGTAGGGCCTTCTCCTTTCTCCAGATCTGATACCTGGCAGAGCTCAAGCCTCTCTTAGCAGCCAGCTCCCCTTCTTCACGCCCCTCGTCTCCACCCGCAGGTTTGAGCGGGAGCAGAATGACACCTTCATCATGGAGATCCTGGACATTGCCCCATTCACCAAGATGCGGATCCGGATCGACGGCCTGGGCAGCCGGCCTGAGTGGTTCTTGGAGAGGGTAGAATGTCTGGGCTCTCACCCTGCTTTCCAGCCCCCACCCCCCACCACCCCTGCTCCCTGCTCTGATATGCCCTTGGGCATGATTTGATCAAAGAACTTAGTTTTATTTATTCGTGTCCCATTGAAATTGGACCAACTGCCAGAGAATACATCAACAGCTGTCAGTGTAAGGTGGGGAGAGTAGAGAAGGGGGAGGCCAGGTGTGGGCCTCTTCGAGGAAGTGAGTTGGGGGAAGTTGAAGAAAGAAGCAAGAGCTGGGACAGGGTGGGACTTTAAGGTAGGAACTTTAGACAAGATGGTAAGGAAGCTTTTGGTGCTCCTCTGATCCCACTGTTGGTTGACTGCCTCTTTTTCCATCTTGGACTTCGACTTATCCCATGGGAGGGTCTGAGTGTGGCCATCAGCAACCTGGTTAGGGGTTCTTGATCCTTGGGCTTTCAGCTTGGGCCAAAACCAGCCTTAGGGTTGTGGTGCTGGGATCTTCTGGGAGCAACAACAGCATGGGATTTCTTGGTTCTGCTCCCACCCTCCACCTCTCCCCAGTGCATGTGGGTACACACACACACATACACACACTCAGACTCAGTTTCCATCACCAGAAGAAGCAGCTGCTCCTTCTTAGAATCTTTCTTTCACAATTTCTCACCTGTCCCACCCTTGTGGGGCCCTGAGCCTCCAGGCTATCAGAAGAGAATTGCAAATGCCCCCTGTTCTTGAGCAGAGAGAACTCCCAGAACTTGAGTCAAAGGACAGATGCCTTTGATGGGAACTAATGCAGTTTGGAGCCCTGGGTACTTTTTATGCTAAGGAGGGCCTTGCCTGAAGCCCCACAATCACAGTGATGATGGCAAAGATGACACCCCAGCAAGAATGGCCTTGGTGTCATCTGGGGTCCTGCCCTCCTTGAAGAAGCTTTTTGCTCCCAGGCCTGAGTCAATCCTCTCAGCCCCTGCCCATCAAAGGCCATCTTTCCTGTGGCCCCTCAGGCTTCTATGTTCTTGTACAGCCATTAACAGATTCTTCCTGACCCACCAACATGGTGCTCACACCAAGGACAATCTGGCAAAATTTGGTACACTGTTCCCTGTTTGTGGCTGACAATGACTTAGTTGTTCCATTTTTCTTTCATTCATTCAGCAAATAGTTCTTGTACACAGAATAGGCACCTCTCAGGGAACCTTTCTATGTGAATTGCCAATTTCCACATCCCCAAGCTTGAGTGGCTGATGTAAGGGTTCAGACTCCATGCAGGGCCCACAGGGCAGGTTCTTTGGTGCCAGAGAGGGGCCTTTCCATGCTGTCCACACCTAAGTCAGAAGAGCCCATCTTAGCTAAGGTCTGGGATTTAGGTCTTTGGGACTCAGTTGAGGGGCTATCTTGGTGAGTGGGGGGTTGAGAGATGAGGGAGGGGAGTCCCACATGACTTCCTCTCAACAGATCCTCCTGAAGAACATGAACACAGGAGACCTCACCATGTTCTACTATGGAGACTGGCTGTCCCAGAGGAAGGGCAAGAAGACACTGGTGTGTGAGATGTGTGCTGTCATCGATGAGGAGGAAATGATGGAGTGGACTTCCTACACCGTCACGGTGAAGACCAGTGACATACTGGGTAGGTTAGGGCATCCGTCCTACCTCCTACTATTCTAGTCCCCACCTTCAAATTCTGGCTCGGGTGTGGACTCCAACCAGGACATTTTTAACTGATGGCCTTCCAAATGCTGGTCAATTCCTATCCTTTCTACAGTGTGTTCCTTTCTGCCTGGGCAAAATGTTTCCTCCAAATGACAAACAGGTTCCTTCCCTCTCCTTCAGGGACGAGGGGAGAATATTATTGGGGAGAACTTTTAAAAATGATGTAGGAAACAGTTTGGCTCAGAGGCCTTCCATCTTCCTGCCATTTCCTGATGTCCCTCTATCCAGGGACTCATGTATTTCAAATACCTGTGAATTCATTCCCACACCCATGTGTTTAGAAACCATCTGTTGGTGTGCCAGCTTCTGCCTTGGGTTTAGGATAGAAACATAACCCCAGGCCCTCGAGGGTCTGACCTTCTAGTGGAGACATCCCAGTACAGTGTAGTGAAAGGTTGGCACAGGGTGCTTGGGAACCCAGAAAAGGAGGCACTTTACTTAGCTGGGTACCAAGGGAAAGGACCATGAAGGGCTTCCCAGAGGAGATGATGCCAAAGTTAAGTCTAGAAAGACAAATAAAAGCTGCTTAGGCAAATGAGATACCCAGGGGGAGCAAAAGTACCAATATATGCAAAGGTCTGAGGCCAAAAGACCTCTTGACTAGCCATGGAGACAATGCCTTCTATCTTCTCTCCCCTATACCATGCCAGTTCTCCAGGAGCTGTTGCAAGGAATCTGAAAAACTCATTCACCCTGATTATAAATGACTGGTGAGGAATTAACTTGTTGGCCCTATCTGGGTGTAGTTTATATTTTCACCAGAGAAGTTCTGCCAAAGAAATGAATTTCTCATGATAGAATCTCAGGCATAAGTGATGGGTCAATAAAGTTAGTAAAGTTTGGTTTTGGCACTTCCCTTCTTCCTTTCCCCATCATGGTGGAGCCTTCACACTTTTTGCTCAAAGTTCCAGATATCCACATTTTCAAGGCCTTCTGCCCCCTCACCATGTGCTCTCAGAAAATAATTGATAAACTCATTAATAAGAACAGGATGTGTATCAGAGAACTTCACAGGATCACTCCTTTCAGAAGCATGTCAACCAGAGGTAGATTTGAGGATCTAGGAACTTTCCTCTTCTTTTTGAACCCACTTTATACAAGAGGTATCCTGTGCTACTGAACCATAAAACCAGGGTCCAAGGCATGTTTCCCCTGGGAGAAGATGAATTTTTGTACTACATTCACACTTGCTAACCATGTTAGACCAACAGCATTTACAAGGTACAAAGAGCAGGTAAAGAATAGAATCAGAAGTTCAGGCATGCCAGGACACTAAACCAGCCCTTTCCAACCTCACCCCTGGCCCCTCCGAAATGCAGGACTAAGGCCATTGGCAGGAGGGCAGGGTGTCCTGGAGGCTGGCACCTGAAGCCCACGTCTCACAAACCTCTGCCCCTCAGGGGCAGGCACCGATGCCAATGTGTTCATCATCATTTTCGGGGAGAATGGAGACAGTGGGACTCTGCCACTGAAGCAGTCTGCCAACTGGAACAAGTTTGAGAGGAACAACACAGACACATTCAACTTCTCTGAGATGCTAAGCCTGGGTCACCTCTGCAAGCTGAGGGTCTGGCATGACAACAAAGGTAACTCCTCCCGAGGTCAGGGTGGACAGGAGGGCAGACATTGGTTTTCCAGCCCAAGCCCTTCTCTCCCTCCCAGGCAGCATGCCGACCCCACCCACCCCAGCATGGCAGGCAACTGAAAATGAAAGATTGTCTCTATTTTAATGCCCCCATCAGTTACAGAGAGCCAGTGTTTCTGTGCAAATTTTAGAGATGAAGTTTCATTCCTCCTTTCTCTCCAGGTGAGTGGTTATTTCTTTTTTGTGATATTGGGGCATTAACTCTATTCAGTTCAGACACAAAAACTAAGAAAAAGAGGGATATACCACCAAAGCCATTTTGCATGGATTTTCTATGAAGAAGTATGCTTGTTTATTTATAATAGCCTAAAATAAGTCAAATTCATTTATAAATATAAACTATGAAATAGGGTAGAAACCAAGGGAGACATTTATTTTTAACTTCAAAGTATCTAAAGGAATATTTTCTCACATCTGGAACTGGTGAAGTTCATGTTCTCAGCAGTTTTTTTTTTTTTTTTTTTTTTTTTTTTTTTTTTTTTTTTTTTTGATTATCCTTTTGCTGTTTTGAGGCCACTCTGACCATTTTTTCCTGGCTTTGGGGCTTTAAATTCTAGCTTGTGTAATTAGAGTTGTTAAATACTAAATTTCACCTCCTTGATACATATCGCTTTCCTAATTCACACTACTAGAATTCACCTCTTCTGTCTTCCATTGAAACTAGCCTTGGCAAAACTAGCTGCTCAAAGCTTTCTCTAGCCTTTTCTGAGTCTCCCCCATGAGCTGTCCTGAATGTTATGTTTACCCTCATCTCTTCCAAATCCCTGCCAAGGACCACTGTGTTGTGCTGACTGATGTCATACAACTCTGAATCTTGCAACCTCTCTTCCTAAAAGAAGCAGATTAATTTGCTTTAATGTGGATTAAGGAGTGTTTCAGTTTGCTAATGCTGCCAGAATGCTTTAAACCAGAAATGGACTGGCTTTTATAAGGAAATTTATTTAGTTACAAATTTGCAGTTCTTTGGAGGAAAGGGAGCTGGCTTTCCTCTATCACATGGGAAGGCATATGACAATGTCTGCTGGCCTTCCTTCCTGGCTTCTGGATTCACTTTCCCAGGGGCAATCCCTTTTTGCATTTCCAAATGTCTGGGTCTGTGTCAACTCTGATCTCTGAGCTGAGTTGTGCTAAGCTGCTGAGCTGTAATGGCCTGTTTCTCTTTCTTCTGACCTCTCCTTTTAATCACTAATTGTAGAAGTCATTACCCTTAGCCAGTTGCAGATGTAATCAGCCATAGATGAATTTCACATGCTGATAATTTAAGTCCACAGCAATAGAACAACAAGAAACCATCACCTGGCCAAGTTGACACCTGAATAGTGTCCACCCTTTGTCGACTTGGCAACTATACACATCACTTTAAACCATACTTAAGCTCTAAATAGAAAACAGTAGCAATGCTCATCTGTCATGCATACAATGCACTAAGTCTTTCCATATATAAAATACATTCATTTCATTACATTATCACAAAGCCTTAGATTATTTCAATATTGAATAGTTGGTAGTAAACACAATACCAACTCAAAAATAGTACAAAATCTCATCAAAGTCAGTTACAAGCAAAAGTCTCCTCTGATTGTGGCCCTCTGAACTTAAAGCAAGTTATCTGCTTCCAATATACAAAGAAGGAACAGTCAGAGGATAAATGATCCCATTACCACAGAGAGACATTGGAAGGAAAACAGGCATCACCAGACCTAAACAATTCCAAAAACCTGCAGGTCCAACTCCATTATATTTCTAAGTCTGAGAGACATGCATCCTCCGGGCTTTAGAAAGCATTAGTGTTTCCAAGGGCATATGCAGCAGCCTGCTTTCTCCAAACACTGTGATGAGGGCTGCAACATTGGGGAGACCACCTTTTCCTCAGTATCACCCTCCTCAAGCATCTGAGTGACACTCAGATTCTCTGTCATCTCTGGGGCACACTCAACCCCTTCAGAACAATGGGGTGGCAGCCAGGCTACCTCAATCCCTGGGAAATGTTCCACCCTCTCTGGGGCCTGGGGTACCAGAACTTTTCCTGAACATTGTGGTGGAATGCCTGCCCTCAGCCTCTAGGGCAAACTCACCCCCTCCACATGTACAGGTGGATCTGCTCTTCTGGCCCAAGATTTCTTGGCCTCAGACCTTAAGTTCCATGATTCTGCCTCAGGTTATTTTTTCCTTCCATCTGTCCATTTTCTGTCCCTTCCAGTCCAGACCAGCATGATTCCATTTATATAGGCCTCACAAAATAATTATTGACTTGGCATATAGCATGCAAGGATCAAAATCATCAAACAATAGGACTTCCCACTAATCCTTTCTAGATAACTCCATCTCTAATCCTGGCTTGTCCTGTAATGACTGACTGCTCCATGTTTGCTTAAATCCTCATATGGGCCACTATCCTCTGGGGTCTCACTTTCTGGAAGTCCAGAATTTTCCAGATCATTAATTTCTGCTTTCTTTGTACCCAAAAGTTCAGTTCTTAGCCTATCCCACTCTTGTTGCATTTTAATATAAACTTCAAGGAAAAAACAGGCTGCATTCTCCACACTCAGTTTGGAAATATCCCCAGCCAAGTATCCCAGATCATCACATTCAAATCCTCCCTTCTATCCAGCACCAGACTCAATTTTGCCAAACTTCCTGCCACTTCAAAACAAGGGCTGCCCTCCTTCCAATCTGCAATAAAAGTATCTTTAGGGTCCATATTTCTACCAGCAGTCTCATCAAAGCAATGTAGACTTTCCCTATCAAGTTCCTCAAAATTCTTCCAAAATCCTCCCCTTTCCATTTAAAAAGCCATTCCAACATGTTTGATTTTTGCAAACACAGTGGCACCCTGCTTCTCTGGTACAAAATCTGTTTTAATGTGCTAATGCTGTCAGAATGCTATCCACCAGAAATAGACAGGCTTTTAAAAGGAATTTATTTAGTTACAAATTTACAGTCCTTCAGAGGAAAGGTAGCTGGCTTTCCTCTGGCTTTCTCTGACACCTGGGAAGGCACATAGTGACGTCTGCTAGCCTTCCCTCCTGGCTTCTGGGTTCAAACAGCTTTCCCTAGGGCGATTCCTTTGTGCCTCTCCAAAGCCTGGGTTTGTGTAGGTTCTGAGCTCTGAACTGAGCTGTACTGAGCTGCTGAGCTGTACTGAGCTGTGCTGAACTGTTTCTCTTCCTTCTGACCTCTCCTTTTAAGCCTCACTCATTGCAGAAGGCACTCCCTTTAGTTGACAACAGTTATAATCAGTCATAGATAAGTTTCACATGCTGATTATTTAAGTCCACAGCAATAGAACAACTAGACACCATTACCTGACCAAGTCAACACCTGAACATAACTAATACAAGGAGTTAAACTTTATCCCCCCACAACATAGAATAAGTTCAGATTAGGCACATGTGAAATAGCTAGTCTTCAAAACATTAAAATAAGAAATACTTACACAACCGCCCACTGTTGTCAAATCTCAGGTATCCATTCAGTCATTCATTTAGTGGACAGTAGAGTAATCACTACATGCCTGGAACTCTGTTTGAAGATAACAGCATTTGGTCCTTACAACTTGTGAATTACTGCAGCAAAAGCATTTTATTACTTTCCCTTTTCTATGCTGAGAAACATGGAGGCCCAGTGAGCTTGAAAGTCTTTTTCAGGACCAGGACCACACAGCTAAAAAGGGATACAGCCAGCATGCAAATTGAGGTCTTCTGATGTCTGTTCTGGTATGCTGTGCTTTATATCAGCCCAATCTGCTAGTCACTATACTACAACCTCACCACAGCCACTATGCCCAGAAGGGTCAAAAGAGAAAATGAGCCTCTTCTATCTCTGTCTTCTATAGCTCCCCTGCATGTTTGCTATCAGGGTGTATGGTGAAAAGTATGTCTTATTCCGAAAACGGTACAGTGGAAGAGGACTCTTTTATATCCCTGTCCATTCAGATGTCTTTCTGAGTCTGTGGAAAGAAATGTGATTACACAACAGTCCCAAAGTATCCTTAATGAACCTCTCCTACTTCCTAAGAAGGAAACAAAACTCTGGAATTCTTTCTCACCAGGTCTTCAGTATGATTTTCCTAGGACCTGTCACAGGTTTCATCATGATAATCATAACCATAAGATTGTCTTCTGCTCCAGGCACTTCACAAGATTAGGATGAAACTCTTCCCACAATACCCAACAAGTGGATTGCTCGGTCAAGACAATCACTTCAGTATTTGATCTACATGCACAGTGGCTCGGTGGAAGCAGTGAGCCCCACTGTGTATGTCATCACAGGTCCAATTAGAGGGATTTGACAGATCAGATCAGCATGGGGGAAAGTGGGGGTGGGGTCTGTCTGTCTACTCTGAAAGTCTATCAGTCATCAAGTGTATATGCACTAGAGGAAAGCCAATGCTTAGGAAGTATATTCCCAGAAAGCATGTCCCTGCCTTAATCAAAAAGAGAAACATTGCATCTGTGAGCTTCCAGATCTCTCTCTGCCTCCCAACATACTCTGGCAAGACATTATTCTCTTGAAGTCAGTATCTATGCATTATTCATATTTATATCTGTGTAACTGCAGAGGACAGTGTCTGGAACACAGTAGGGATTCAATAAATATTAGCTTACCTGAGATAACCCCAGGAGAGAAATGAGAAATACCAGGGCCTTCAATCCTGTTCTGCCATAGCCTCTACCTCAGAAGTAGCAGAGAACCAAAGGGACTAGAACCCCAAGAAGGAAGAAACATTATTCCCAGTGAACCTACATCATCACCTCAGAGTCCAACCACACTGTGAGGCCAGAGAGGAATGCTAGAAAACTGAATAGGGAAAGATTTCATGTAGACTGTGATGACCCCTTTTTCCAAGATGGGTAAATAATGCCAGGATCATTTGCAGTAGGGCTATGTCATGGGAGGGGTGAGGGGATGGCCAGGGAGAATTGAGGATGCCCACGTTAAAGACAACACATGCTAGAGAAATCACTCAACAGTCTTTAAGGCCTGTGAAGCTGTACAAGATTCTGACTCCCCATCTGGCATCACTTAACTCTGGACTCTTCAGCCTGATTCCAGGGTTCTGGCTTTGGGGCTTGACAATTTTCAGCCTGGCCTGCTGTAAAACATCCCCTCAGCCTGACAAGATGGTCCAGATCACTATGCACCTCCAGCTCCAAGGTCAGAGCTCATCTCTATGTCTTCTGCCTACAGGGGCCACCATTTCCAACCCCATCTCATCCAACTCAGAAACTTACCTCCTTAGACCTTTGAGACCCTCCTGGTTCTTTGTTCCTTGGCTGTATTTTTTGTTGGCTGCTTTACACCTTCAATGTCTGCCTTCACTTTACGTCCTAGTCTGTTTCTCGTGATGGACTTTCCTGAGTCGTTTTGGGATTCCTGCCTTCATGCTATAACTTTCCTTTCAAATTATCTAGAAAAATAAGGCTTATGTGTTTTTTAAAAAATATTTGTCACATGCAATGACAATTTCAGGAGTCAGAGATAATGTGACTCCTTATTTTCCCCTTTCTTGTTCTCAAACATGATATGAGACAGGATGGCAGTCTTAGGTCATCTATTCAGCCTAAATAACCCCACAGTTTTTATATTGATATCATTCAATGAATATTTATGGAGCACTTACTGTCAGGCTCTGTGTTAGTTCTAGGGATAGAGTAGTGAACAGGATACAAAGTCTCTGTCATCTTGGAAATCATCTTCTAGCAAAAAGTACATTTATTGGGCATGCATTTAGTTTAAATAATGATAAATCTCTAAATGGGGGATGCACAGGGTCCTAGTCTTGGGGCTCAGAGAAGAGCTATTCAGGCTAAGACCTGAGGAGTGAGTAGGAGCAAGCATTTGAAGAAGTGTGGTTTTTGTTAAAACTAGAGGAGCACATGTGAGACAGAGTGAAGAGCAAATATAAAAACTCTAAAATAGAAGAAATCTTGATATTTGACAGGAACTAAGGATATATCCAGAATGAGCACAAAATAGGAAATGGGTTGAAGACTATAAAGTAGACAGGCCAAAAAGTATGCAGCAACTGGCTGTGGAAGATATTCTAAGTCATGTTAAGGACTGGGTCTTTAAAAAAACAACTTTTTCTTTTCATTTTTTTTTATTAGAAAAGTTGTAGATTTACAGACCAATTATGCATCAAATACCAGGATTCCCATATGTCCCCCTATTGCTAACAACTTGCACTGGTGTGGGACATTTGTTAGAATTAATGAAAGCACATTTTCACAATTACTGTTTACTACAGTTCATGGTTTAACTTAGGGTTCACTGTTTGTGTGATTCCATGGATTTTTAAAATTTTTTTATTGTTGCCATATATATAACCTAACATTTCCCTTTTTAATCAAATTCAGAAATATAAGTCAGTGCTGTTAATTACATTGACAATATTGTACTACCAAGAGATTGGGTATTTATTCTAACTGTAATCAGAAACCTTCAAAAATCTCAGAATCAGGAGTCATCAGAGAAGATTATTGTAATGTCTATGGGGGACAAGTTTAGATGGGGAAGAACACAACTGTGAATAGATTGGCTGAGGGGTTGGTGGGAGCAGCTGATGTCTTGCACTGTGGCGGTTATAGTGGCGATGGAAAAAAGTAGATTTGAGAAATATTTCAAAGAAAGGACTTGGAAGTTTGACAGAAAAGTCTCCAAAGTTTTTAAACCTAAGCAGCGATGGTCAGGATACTAGAGGAGGAATTTCTTCATCTTGCTGTGTTTAATCTGAAGGCCTGGAGACATGCAAGGGGTTGTACCCAGCAACAATGAGGTCGAGTGCTCAGGAGGAAAACTGATTGGGAGAGATTGATCTGGATATTGATTGAATACTGTTGGTGTACAGACAGTGTAGAATCTCTGAGAGTGAAAGAGTCTGTGGAGAAAGTACTGCTTTAAGAAAACATACGGATCCTAGAGTAAATTCCAGAGAGTGCCAGCATTTGAGGTTAATTAACTGAAGGGGAGGAAGAGAAAGAGAATGAATTACCTTCATAATTTTTATTTCCAAATTGGCATGTGTAAGGAGAGGGAGGCTCTGTCTGAGGAACCCTGTAATGCTGAGGAGTTCTCACCAGCCATGAAATTCCAAGATGTGATGTATTGGTTCCTGACCAACATATAATTTCCTGGACATGAATTTAATAGAAAGAAACAGGTTACTTTCATCTTCAAATAAGAAAGCAATTTAATATGCTGAAAATGTTTATTTCTCCCTAGCACATTCCCAAAATCCTTTATGAGAAATTTTTACAACTAAGCATTTAAGTCACTGTACCAGGAAAAAGGGAAGGGGATATGAACAATATTCTGTCATCTTTGGATTCATGTTTATCAGGAAAAAATGTACTGCAATGCTTCCTAAATACTCCCTCACCTCAAAAAACAAACAAAAAAAACCATCCAGGAACCTTTTCCACCTAGCCTCACCCTCCCTGCTCCCTTTTGTAATATAGAATTACCTTTTTATTCCTGACTGCTTCACTCCATCCAGGGAATAGCATTGTGTGGTTGAGTCTGCAACAGTGACAACTTGGTAAGATTGACTTTTTGCTCTCAAAAGGTTTTCTCTTTTCTTCATTCTCTTTTCTTTCCTAGTTCCCAGAATGTTGAGGCCAGTTTTTGTCTAAATTTCATCTTACATTACACGACATAAATATTTAGGCCAAACCAACAGTCTTCCATATATAGATACCCAAGAGGAAATTTTGTACTTAAAATTCCCTTCCCCTGCTGTGCATCCTTCAAAATCCAGATTAAACATCCCCTTCTTCGTGAAGCTCCATGATTACCCCAAATGTAAAACTCCCTGCTCTGTGCTCCTAAACTGCTCGGTTTATACCTCTATTTGTAGCGTTCACCATGCTGAATTGCAATTGTATTGCTAATTACAATGGGCAGATTTTGAGTCTCTCAAGGGTAGAGACCTTGTTTTATTCACATTTATATCCTCAATACCTTGCCTTTCATAGGTTTTTAATGAATATGTGAATGAGTGAATGAATTGATGTAGAACATTAGCTCACCACCTCTTCTGGATCCTAAATGAATGGCTCCAGAATGCAATCCTTTTCTAGACTTATGCAGCTCTCTTTCTCCCCTTTAGGTTTTTGGGAGGTCTCCAGGTGTGAAACATTGTATTAGACACTCTTACTAAAGTATTTGTAATCCTCCAAGTATAGGCAAGGCTTTCTGGGGGATAGCAAAGATTTTTCTGGAACCCCCAATTCAGTAACCTCTCTGCAGCAAAGACTCTGCCTCAGGATTCACTCTCAGATGAAAAAAATATTCAAAGTCTAAAGGCTAAAATAAAACATACGAAATAAGACTATAGTACCAACAGAGAGCCCAATGCCAGAGGGATTAACTGTATTAGCTTAAAGCAGAGCAAGGCTGGGTGGTTTTCATAGCTCTGTAGTCAATTCAGTGTTAACTGGAGCTCAGACTGGCAGAAGAGGAAGAATCCAGAGCCTGATAACATCATAGACTAGCTTCTGACTCCACTCTGGACTTGCCACTTAATTACAGAAACTGGAACCTCTGCCTTGTGAGTTAGCTCCCATGATGCACCCTGCCATGATTAAATCTACCTATTTATGATCATTGAAAGTTTCTCCTATTGTTGTGCCTTACTTGAAGCCTCTCCCTGAACAGCATTCATATTTGAAACTACATGTTTACACTATGTCTCCTTTACTTGGCCATCAACTCCAAAAATACCAAGTTCTAGTTCATTGCTCTTTCTTTAAGGCCTTTCACACTGCCTGTAATATAGTACGGATGAAATATATTTTAATATAATTTAATTATATCCCTGTTTCAGTCTCTAATCCATTCTCTGCTTTCTCATGCCTCAGTTGTAGGTTTGATTCTTTATGGAACCCAGTTTTCTTCAGTTTCTCCTTGTGCCTTAATTACGTTCAAAAATCGAATCCTAGCCTTGAAACTCAGGCCCATGAATAGGTTCTCCAGAACAAGCTGCCTCTCGTTTCAGAAGTATTGTGCACATACCTAGGCTTTTTGTTTGTTTTCTTGCTGCATTTTTCTGCTACTCAAAATCCAGCAACGGATTCCTTCAATCTCATCCCTGTCAAAACCCTGAAAGAAAGTAGCAGTTCAGAACCATGGACAGCTACAAGCATGCTGCTCATAGCTACTACTATGATGCTAGCCTTTCCAAAGTGCTTGATTCCCCATTCCCCTGACCACCTTGGATAGCCTAATGGTTCTTGAACTTAAAGGGATCCTGAGTCATCGCCATTATCCTCAGCCTCTTTCAGGCAGAGAAGTGGGCCTCTTCCCATCCAGCCAGACATTGGGTCTGAAAGCAGGGCCATGCTGTTGGTAGGTCTTGAGGTTCAACAAGGAAAAGAAGATTTCTGTATGCTCTGAGCCCTGGTGGGGAATACCAGGCTAAGGAGAGAGACAGGCAAGTCCAGGTTCTTTGATAGAGATTCCAACTTCCTCTTTACAGTAATGTTCTCCTTCAGGAATGAAAGTTTAAATGCCAGCAAAAGCTAAAACAGTTAATATGGCCTTAAGCTCTCTGACACATTTTTTTCATACTTCGGTTAAAATTTTCCAAGCTATCTTATAATTCCTTTGCATGAAAATTTATAAGTACAATATATTTTGTTTGAGAGTCTTACACACACACACACAAAAAGTGTGGGGATTCTTAAGCAAATACATCTAAGTCAGGTTATGAATGTTTAGTTGACTTAATAGCCCAGCAACCTTCTCTTTCCCTGTCTCTACTTTTCCATTTTTTGTTTATGCAATAGTTCTTTTATTATGAAAACTTTTAAATATGCACACAAGTAAAAGGAATAGTATAATGAACTTCTACATACCCATCGCCCAGATTCAGTAATTACATGATGTTATCATACTGACTTTATCCTTTCTTTTTGGTTGCTGGAGGATGTAAAATCAAATCCTAAAAATCATGTAATTTCATCCCAAGCATATTTAATATCCTTCTCCTTATAAAATGGATATTTTCTTACAAAATTACGACACCATTATCACACTTAAAATTAACAATGATTTTTTGTAGCATCCAATTTCCAGTCCATATGCAAATTTCCTCAATAAAATAAAAACTTTTTTTGTGCTTTTGATGTGTTTAAATCAATTGCAAACAAGTCCATTTAGTAGAATTTAGCTGTTATATCTCTCAGGTCTCCTTTAATTCAGAGCAGTCCTTACTCCATACATATATATATATATACACTTTTTGTATGCTGTATGGAGGAGTCACATTTCATTGTTTTCCCATGTCAGTATTCCATTATTGCAGCACCATTTGTTGAATTTTTGTTCATTTTGTTTGTTATTGCTTGTTTTGCTTGTTTGTTTTGGGAGGGGAAGTGCATGGACGGGACACCGAACCCAGGTCTCCCACATGGCAGGTGAAAATTCTAACACTGAACTACCCTTGCCCCTCCCCTTTATGTTTTCATGCCATCAACTTTTTAAAATTCTCATGGTGTCTTGTGTCTTTATTCTCCATATTTCCATTAACTGGAAGCCACCTGTAAAGGCATAATTTGATTCAGGTTCAATTTACTTTGGCAAGACTACTTTAAAAGTGGTATAAGGACTATTTGATAATGGAATTTGTGCACTTCATATTTTATCACAACAGTACCACACAATATCTGGTTACCCCATCTTACTCATTCTAACATCAAATTGTGAATACAAGGGTGTCAGCCTGGTTGCTCCATTGTAAAATTCCCCATAACTCTTCATCTAATGGTTTCATCCAGTGTTGATCAATTATGGATTATGAAAGGTCATTTTCTAATTCTGTCATTTCTTATCCACTTACTAGCTAGAATTATTCTGTAACAAAATGTCCCTTGGGCAATTTCATTACCATGAAATATAGTTCAGAGAGGAAAATCAAAATAAATGATTATTTCTTCCTCTTAATTCCCAGATAGCTTTTACAATACTGAACAAATTATAATACAGAGTGTTTATTTTCTAATTCATCTTGCTGTTCTTCACAAAAATGTCGATGAGGTGGAAATTTTTTACTATGGAATGTATTTACATTTTACATGTTTTATTTTGAAAAATATAGATTCAGAGATCAGTAAAGGATCTCAGAAATCATCTATTTTAACGTCCACAGTGTACAGATGAATAAACTGAGGCCTGGAGAAATTATAACATATTTCGTTTGGAAGATATACTGACACTACCAAATCCCAGAGTGTCACCCTGGACAGCATTTTGGATGATGTACATGTGAGAATGTTTGTGGAAAGATGATAGCTAGACTCTTGAATTCTTTTGTACCTAAGGCTCTGTGATAGTTCCACATCTCTCTTCAAACCAATTTTTGATCTTGTTTAAGAAATCTGGGTTACCCGAATGGACCTTCAATCTGCCAAAGTTTATTTTTAAGGAAGGAGTTGCTTGCTGAAGTGAACTCTCTTTCCGCCTAAGTGGAAATTTCAAGGATTTTCACTGGAGTAACAAACTTTTATTAGAAAGCCAAAATAATTTATCAATTCTGTGTTCATTGAGCACTAAGTCCATATCCTTGTGATACAATCAAGAGTCATAAGACATAATCCCCATTCTCCAAAATCTAACTAGAGAAGTCAGATATACACATAACAATAACTGTAAAACAGTTAGTGTATGGCCATCACTGCAAAGATTTCCCAAACCATTTCTGCTCAAGGCCAAGTGAATGAGCAGACAATGAATACTATGGGCCTGAGACTTTGGAGGGCATCATGGAGGAGATGGGGCCTGTGTTTTCCAGAGAAAACGTGGGCATTTAGAGCAGGGGCATATCTTGGAGCCATAATGAGGAAGAAGGAAATGCCAAAAGGATGCTTAATAAATCTGTTCTACCTGGGATGGGGATTTGCATAGGGAAGGGCCTTTCCTGATGAGATGAGAGATGCGGTGTTTGAAATCAGACTGAAGAAGGCCTTAAATATCTTAATACAGAATTGGGTCCTTTATCCTATTGGATATGGAAAGCTACTGGGAATTGCAAGCAGTAGATGTCATGGAGTATCCAGCAGCTGGTCTCACGTCCATTCAGTTTGCCGCCTCTTGCCTGGAAAGGTTGAGGCCCCATGTGGATTCAGTTTCTAGACCTTTTTCCTAAAGAAAACTTTGGAACACTTGGGATAAAATAATCAGTTCCACCAGGAGAGGCCATTACTCCCAGGTGGAGCTTTGAATTCCTTTTTCTCCTCTCTCCTAAATCTTCACCAACATAGCACTGCTCTTCCTTTTTCTTCCCTATTTAATAATAGTACACATTCATGCATTCAATAACTGTCAATGGAATCATGTGTAAGTACTGTTCTAGGTAGTAGGTGGATGGGTCAGACAAGATTCTTGCTCTCATGGGGCTTATACTTAGTGAGTGGAAGAAAATAGACACTATACAAGAAAACAAACAAAACCCTCAAAATTGTTTCAGGTTGTAGAGAAGATATATGGTGATATAATAGCAGGTAATTGGGGATGAGGGAAATTCTGCTGATAGAGTGGTGTATTAGTTAGGGTTCTCTAGAGAAACAGAATTAACAGTGAACACTTGTAAATATAAAATTTATAAAAGTGTCTCACATGATCGTGGGAACACAGAGTCCAAAATCTGCAGGGCAGGCTATGAAGCCAATGATTCTGATGGAGGGTCTGGACGAACTCCATAGGAGAGGTTCGCCAGCCAAAGCAGGAAGACAGCCTGTCTCTTCTGAATCCTCCTTAAAAGGCTTTCAGTGATTAGACTGAGCATTACCCATTGCAGAAGATACTTCCCTTGGCTGGTTTCAAATGGAATCAGCTATCCATCCAGCTGACGTGATCATGATTTAATTCTATGAAATGTCCTCATTGCAACAGACAGGCCAGCACTTGCCCTACCAGACAAACAGGTACCACCACTTGGCCAAGTTGATACATGAACCTGACCATGATAGGTGATTACAAACTCCTCCCCAAAGACAGGGCATTTGATCTGACACCAGTAAGATGAGACCGTGTTGTCATTCAGATCCTGGGAAATAATGTTGAAAGCAAACAGAACAGTAAATGCAAAGTTTCCAAGGCAAGACTGGAGCCTAAGTCTTCTTTCTAAGATATGGAAAGAAGGCCAATATAGGTGGAATAGAGTCAATGAAGTTTTAAGTAGTATGAAATGAGATCACAGAAGGAAGAAAGGGCCAGATCATGTCAACCCTTATAATTGGTATTTTATTCAGAGTGATGAGGAGACATTGGAGAGTTTTATATGGAGGAATGGCAACATCTGATTTAAGATTTTAAAAGATGACCATCGTATATGTAGAAAGGTATTAGAGCATTGTGTGCAGGAGTAAAATACTGGAAAACAACCAATTATCCATATACAAGGACAAGGTAAATTTCTGGCATGTGCATACAATGGAATATCATGCAACTATGAAAAAGAATGAGGCAGATGTTTATGTTCTGCTTTGGATTGTGAAAAGGTAAGGTATCAAGCAGTGTGGAGTGTGTGCTGTCTTTTTGTAAAAAATTTAGAGCATAATTCCAAGGAAGACTTCATAAAGAAATGGATTTTCCAATGGTCAACTTCATATGGTTCCTTGTTGGACCCCTAAGCTCAGGTAGGCTCCCAACCATCTGGCTGGATGCCACCTGATTAAGGCTACCCAACCAGGCAGCTACACTGGAACTATGGGTCTACCTCCTTCACTGCTGTCTTCTCCAGCAAAAACTAGCCACATAGTTATCAGCCTCCCAGAGCTGCTTGTTTCCAGTTGCATGTTTGATAGGTTTCTTTGTGAGAGAGGGTTGTGCTAAGAGCCACATCAATCACATCCAATATTCCCAAAACAAGGCAAGAAACTCAGCTGTGTGCACAAAGATGAGGATGAAGTTTCTTTCATCTAAAAGGGATTGGAATGAACCTGTTATTCACCATGGAGGGAGTTTTCTTGCAGAATTCTTACTTGAAAAGAAAATTGGAGATGGGGGGAGGCAATGCCTTCCTTTCAGAGGACAGGAAAAGGGGGAAGCGGTGAGAAGGGAGGCAGCCCTGCACTGAGCACCAGGGCAACCCAGGCCTGGCATGCTCTTTCCTGGGTTGTCTTAACCCATACATTGGGGGTACTGAAATAGCTGTGGGCAAAGCCAAAACCATCCCAGAATTCACCTTCAGATCCTTACTTTCCTCTATCATCACCCTTCCTGGAGTCCAGGGATAAAACTACTTAGGCTTAGAGCAGGGGGAAACAGTTCTTTCCAACAACAGAAATTATCTTGTGATGCTCCATGTCTCCAACTGATGGCATCTCCCTCCATACACTGAAACACACTCAAAATTTCCACTGGTTTCCTATTGCCATGTTATAGTAGGACCATCAACCTGAGTTCAGAGAACTGTTTCTGGTCCTGATACAGCAATCCAGTGGTTCTCACAATGTGTCTCCAGAACCAATAACAGCAGCAACATCTGGGAACTACTTAGAAATGGGTCAGCTTAATAATGGGAATTTATTCATTTACAGTTTTGAGGTTGAGAAAAATGTCCAAATCAAGGCATCATTAAGACATTGCTTCCTCCCAAAGACTGACTGCTGGTGATCCTTGGGTCCCCTGCCATATGCAAAGCACATGGCCGTGTCTGCTGGTCTCTCCCTTCTTTTCCAGATTTTGTTGATTTCAGCTTCTTGCCTCCACGGTTTTCTCTCTATGTGCATGAATTTCATTCTTTTATAAAGAACTCCAGTAAGAGGATTAAGACCCACCCTGAGCCATGCCATAATTGAAGTAAGCTAATCAAAAGGTCCTATTTACAATAGGTTTATGCCCACAGTAATAGATAAGCTCTAAGAATATGGTTTTTCTTGGGTACATACAGTTCCAAACCACCACAACCCTAAAGCAATAGCAGCTTCTGATTACAGCTATGATTATTGAATAGATCGGCCAAGGTCTCCAGAGTGATAACATATTCATTCATTCAATATTCACAGAGCAGCTATTATATGCCAGTTGCTATACTAGGTAGTAAGGAAGCAAAAACAAATAATATCCAGTCCCTGCCCTCAAAAGCTCTGGGGAAAAGACACACATAATCAGTGACAACACAGTGAGGTCAGGACATTTTGGGAGTGTAAGGAGGACACCTGATACAGGCCTAGTGGAAGTCTGGGGGCCATTAGAGAAGGCTTTTTGGAAGATTTAATGCCTGAGCTGGTTAATGAGTGTGAGCTAGGTGAATTCTGTTGTCAGGGTGTAGCAGGAGTCATCTTTTAGCTCTGTGGACTTCAGAAACTCCCACTGTCAATCTGATGAAAGCTGCGGGCCCTTTCTCTGTAGAATGTCCATATTTCTTGGGGCCCACAGCTGCTTTCCTCCCATACTTGGATCCCCTAAGGGCTCATGGGCCCCAAGTTAAGGATTTGGGGTGGGGATGGGGGATTATATCCTCTGAACTCAAGGAGCCCTCAGAGACCATCTAACCCAACCCTCTCATTTCATTGACAGGTCCAGAGAAGAGAGAGAATTTGTCCAGGACCACATGCCCATGTGTTGTGGGAGGTGGAAGTCTGAAAGGGAAGGTACAGAGCATGTTCAGTTCTCAGTCCCAAAATTTCTTTTCCACAGGGATATTTCCTGGCTGGCACCTGAGTTATGTCGAAGTGAAGGACAATTCCCGTGATGAGACCTTCCGCTTCCAATGTGACTGTTGGCTCTCCAAGAGTGAGGGCGACAGGCAGATAGTCCGCGACTTGGCCTGTGCCAACAATGAGATCCATGATGAACTGGAGGAGACCAGTATGTGGAAAGATCTATGAGCCCAGCCTAGCTTGTGATGCCTGAGCTAAGTCTTCAAAGTTCAATGGGAGTTAGTTAGTGGCAGGGAGGAGGAGCAAGCTAAAAGGGGCAAGGTGATGTTGGAATAGTCTGAAGAAGAGACTGTTACAACTGGAGAGGGGTAAGATGTCCAGTGAGGGAATATTATTATATTATTAAGAATATATTAAATATTATTAAGAAAATAGCCTAAATATTGCTTGGTGAACCTGGAACTGCCAAGATGCTGGTGCCAGTTCATGGCCCCCAATTATAGGAATAACTAGCTAGCACGAAAAACTACCAGGAAGTGAGCTCATGCTGTCCTGAAAGCTAGGCTGGGGCTGGGCAGTTTAGTGTGAAGCCCTCTCTGTTTTCTTTTTATATTCTGGATTCCACCCAATCTATGCTTAAGGCAACAGCTCCCAAATCAAGCCTTCCTAGAAATAGAATGTGCAGGGGTGGGGGGCAACATCTCCATCAGACTCTGTCTCTTTGGTCCCTTCCTTGGGGGGTATTTAAAGGGGAAGAGCCATTTATCCCTAAGAAAGATGACCATCAAAGGTTAGAGAGGCATTTATTTAATATAGATGCCAGTGTCTGGGTCCACCAAATTCAGAAAGGCTTATTAAAGGCAGGATCTGATATAAAGAAGCAATTTCCCAACTTAGTTAAGGTGACCCTAGCTGAAGTAAGAGATAAACTCCCAAATCTCAGTGGCTTGACACAACAAATTTATTTCCCATGCAATCATCAGTCCAGTGTGGGTGTTAGGCCAGAGGGTCTTCCGTGGTGTGATTCAGAGACCCAAGCTCCTTCCATTTTGTGTTTGCCATTTTTAACATATGTGCTCCACATTTCTTGCAGAAAAGAAAGAGAGTATGGAAAAGGCACACAGTCCCTTCTTAATACATTAAGTCATATTCTATAGATGACTGTTTCTAAGCTGAGTTAATCTTAGTGAGTTTGTAGGTTTCTATTGAGTCCTGCCTCTTCTCTTTGGTGCTGACAAACCATTTCCTTAGCCATGCCCAGTGTCTCCTTTGAATTCAGCAGTGTCAGTTTGCAGAATGTAACTTTCCCTCCGTTGGAAAATCAGAGTGGCCTTGGGACCACTCCCTCCTGGTGGTGGTTCAAGTCCCTGCAAGGGGCTCAGGGACTGTCCAAGACTGAAGAGCCTTCCTTTTTTATTTCAAGATCTGTGGATCTCTTCCCCTATCTCCAGCCACTTTCTCTTTGCCTGGGTACCATCTACCTGTTGCAGGTAGCAGAGTTTCTCCTTGAGAGAAGTCACAAAGGAAAAAGGGTTGGTGAGGGGTTGGGATTGACATTGCATTGAATTGCAGTCACAGCCATCCCTTCTCCTAATGGTCTTTATATCTCTGAGGTAAAGGGATCAACATAGTGCTATTCACTTAGTATCCAGAATCCCAAACCCTTGACCACGTGCTTACTGCAGGAAGAGCTGCAGGGGGACACTCTAGTCAAATATTTGTCCTGGGCTGGTTCCCAGAGAGTTGGGCTGGATCCTGTGAACATCAAGGGCCTCTCATACCAGCCCCACCCCCACCCCCACCAAACCCACTGTCTTTGCTTGTTCTCTTCTCTCTGCCCAGAACGTCCCTCCACTTGCTGTTGATGGTGATCATGGCTGTTCTTCAAGGCCAGCCACAAATGCTGCCTCTTCCACGAGGCTCCTTACAATTAGTCCAATATTTCACTCAGTCACTTGATAAATATTTATTGAGTGTCTACTGTGTGCCAAGGCACTGTTCTGGGCACTTGGGATAGATCTGTGAACAAAATGAGGAACCTGTCCTTAGGAAGCTTACATCCGAGTGGGAGCAGAAAGACAAATAGTAAGCAATAAACAATAAACGCATAATGCAGCGTGTTAGAAGGTGATAGGCAGTAAGGACAAGAAAAAACAACAGAATACGGTAAGGCAGATCAGGACTGCTGAGGAGAATCAGGTTGCAATTTTAATGAGGGTGGTCAAGGCAGACCCTTGAGGTGACATTTGCACAAAGACGAGAGTGGAGGTGAGGAAATGAGCCAAGTCAATATGAAGTGGGCTGGGAAGAGGAAAGCATTCTAATGCAGACGGAACAATCATTCAGAGGCCTCGAGGCAGGAAGCAGCATAGAGGCGGAGTGGCTGGGGTGAGCAAAAGAGAAAGTACTAGATGTGGTCAGAGAGGCAGAGGAGATTCAGATTTTCCTCCTACCCCACCATACTTGGGCCTTCTGTTGCAAAACTGTCACATGCTGTCATAAGGTATAGCCAGTGTTTGTGTCTGGGGCTAGGGATGGAGATCTCATGTCATCCAGAGTCTAGCCCAGTCCTGACACTGGGCATCCACTTAGCAAATGTTCCATGGATGAATGCCAAGCGCAGGCAGGCTGGGGAGACCCACAGGGGAGGGGCTGCTGTGGTGCTGAATGCCACACAAGGGTGGCTCTCTCTCTCTCTGTCTCTCTCTCTCTATCTCCCCCTCATCCCCACCTCCAGCTTCCGAGAGGCAGGCATGCAGGCAGCTGGTGCTTCATTCCCAGTGATTTTCATTCCCATACTCACCAGGCAGAGAGGTTGCTACTATAAATAAAATGGGAATGCTCACTCAATGAGCCCCAGAGTCGGACAGGTTCTACTTATCATACTTTGTGGCGATTTTAACCCGGCCTCCCGGAATAGAACCCCCCCGGTGGGGGTGGTCATGGCTGCTGTGCTGGGCCCTGGCTCTGGGGGTGGGTGGCTACCTCCCCTGCTGATCCTCTGCGTCTCTTCCATTCCAGCCTACGAGATCGTCATAGAAACGGGCAACGGAGGCGAAACCAGGGAGAACGTCTGGCTCATCCTGGAGGGCAGGAAGAACCGATCCAAGGAGTTTCTCGTGGAAAACTCTGGCAGGCAGCGGGCCTTTAGGAAGTAGGAAGTGGGGGCCCAGAGGGAGTCAGGGTGGGTTGGGGTGGGTGAGAGACCCCAAGATTCTTCCTCCTTGGTGGAGGTCATAGATATACAAACGGGTCTAATCAACAAGCCTTTATTGAGTACCTACTGTGTGCCAATCCTGTGCCAGCTCCTGAGGGTAAAACGGGAGATTTATAAGAGGGGGGCACTGTCATTTAATGGAATCCACTGGGTGACACTCAGGTTGCCCTGATCCACCCCAGAGAATTTCACCTTCTTCACATTAGACCCACCTCTAGCTGCTCGGATGCCCATTTAATCTCCTTGCTGCCTCCAGTATTGCTCTTACAAGCCACTTTGCCAAAAGCCCACAATATCTTTTATTCAAATTCCCTCTTGCTCCAATCTGAGCTCCTTAGAGCAGCACTTAAGGACCACTGCTGACTGCCCATATTGCATACCCCTTTTCTCTTCTGTTGCCATCTCCTTCACCTGAACCCAAACTCCACCTAAGCCAGCCTCTGTCTCATGTCCAGTGCCTCCAACCCCCCTATTCTCAGCATAGGTCTGCATCAAGGAATTCTTTTCTTATCCTTGCCCCTCTGCTTCCTGAATCCTGTCACCCTTCTCAGCTCAATTGCCCAGACCCAAGGACTCACCCTCCTCCAGACTCCATCCTGCTTACTGACCTTACATTTCGATGGTGCAGGGACCAGGCAGCTGGTCGGGCTCTTTAATTGTTGTGATCATCCTGCTCCAAAGCTTAACTGAACTCCTTAAGGAATGGAGGACTGACATCAGGTCTTGCTTACCGTCCTACCCCTTACCCCTATCCAGTGCTTAGAATGCGGTAGGCACTCAATAAATGCACACTGACTTCAACTGGGATGGCAGCTCATTAGCCACCTCTTTATTTCCTGCAGGGGGACCACAGATACCTTTGAGTTTGACAGCATCTACCTGGGAGACATTGCCTCCCTCTGTGTGGGCCACCTCGCCAGGGAAGAGCGGTTTATCCCCAAGCGAGAGCTGGTCTGGCACGTCAAGACCATCACCATCACAGAGATGCAGTATGGCAATGTGTATGTACTGGGTCTCCCCCACCTCCATAGGCAGCCACTCCCTTGGCAGGGCAGGGTCTGAGGCTAGACCCTGTGCAGATGGCAGAGTGTGGGAGCTAAGTGCCTTTCAGGCCAAGGTCATCCTATTTAATAGACTTATAAGACAGGAAGGGAGCAGGCAGGTATACTGGTTCTGGTCTAGAATTATCTAGACCTATCCTCAGAGACAGGAGACTAGACCAGATGACCTTGGGTACTCCTAGCCTTTAACCCAGGGATGCTTCCTTGGAAGAAAGCTGAGAAAATTAAATAGTGCCAAACTGTAGAGACTTTCCCTCTCTTCCCTCCCATTGCTCTATAATGACAAAGTACAGTAGTTTAGCCTGCTGCTTGCATGGTCAGAATGAATGCTGCCCTCTGTGTGGGCAGAGTAGGGATCAGAGAGGAGCTGGGGCAACCCCAGAGCCTACCCGCGTCTAGATACCCTGAAGAAAGGGCTTTCTGGAGATGCAGGCATTTTGGAAGGGTTAAGGGCCTTTGTTACCTGGGCAACATAGTCACAGCCATCAATTTGTCTCATGAAAACCCCTTGGTAACCACTGTTGGAAGCCAGAAAGAGCCCCTAAGCCTCTACAAGGCAGGAAAGGCACTGAAAGGGAACCAGGGGAGAGGAGGAAACGGGAAGCCATGGGCAGCACTTGCCTCTGGAGGTTGGCCCCAGGATGGAGTGTAGAACTCAGCAGGGCTAGCCTTCCTCTGCCTGCTTGGGCATCCCACCCGAGGACCACAGCAACTCATGTCCCTACTGGGCCCCCTCCCAGGACTGGCCATGTCATTGCATCTCATCTCACAAGAACGCACTGGCTGGGGCCCTTCCCATGCAGGGACCACAGAGTAACAGAGCTGGGGAAGGTGGTCACTGCTGCACAGGCTGGCCTGACTCAGGGGGTCCCTCAGCTGCAGGCCTGTGTCCCTCAGGAACCAAAGATTCTCAAAGCAAGGTCTGTTCATGTCCAGGGAAACTGCAGGCTCCAAAGATGTGACTCCCCCCAACCAAGCTTCCCCTTTGGAAACTGAGCAGAGAGGAGTTCTGACCTCTGAACAGCCTACAACATTATTTGTTATTCTTTCAGAGAAGAAAAGAGCCCTGGTAAAATAAATCCTATAGGAGTTGCTGGACTTGGTTGCTAGGACCAATTGTGATGATGACTCGAGAGCTGGAGACAGGTCCAGAAGAGATAACAACTCGCCCAGCAAGTCAGGGCAGGTCAAAGCTCCTTCTGCCGCCTGGACTCTCTCCCAGCCATGGGGAATGTGCCTGGTCCTGCTCCTCTGCGAACCCCCAAATAAATCAAAGGAAATATAGGGCCAATTGTAGGATTTCCCCTTCAATGAAAAGAAGCCATCACTCCCAAGTGAAGCATCTTTTCCTATACCCTCAACTATGTGGCTTTTTGGCAGTGTGTCTTCAGGACTGGATGGGGTGGGAGCGATGTGGGGGCTCTCCCCAAAGTGAAGGGAGGTGCAGGGAATCCTGACTCCTGGATACCTGACCTGTCACCTGGTCAGCAGTGTGACCTCAGGCAATACCCACCACTTCTCTGCCTCAGTCAAGTGGGGGGATGGGGGCAAGACAGTGAGGATCCCAGCCTAGAACACCAACCCCACCTGCCTGCATGGGTCTCAAGTGTGTGATTTCGGATGGCTGAGAACCTGTCTTCTTCATCCAGAAGGTGTAATTTGCATATGTATGTTTAATCATTGTGGCTGCTTACATCGCATCATTCTAGAACACACTTGCATTCTGTCATTATAGAAGCCACGACACATGCATCCACAAATCCTTTCCAACCACCACATTAAGCATCATATTTGAATTTCTATGAATTACAAATGAATTTAATCTCAGTTTCTTATAAACGCAATAACCTCAAATTTTCATCTTTTGACCTTTTCTGATTCTAACCCCTTCAGCTGAGTGCTTTACCTTTCCAGTTCTTCTTTGGAAATATCCATAGAATTTCCATGGAAGGACTCCTGAAGAGACTCGTTTCTTTTTTTTTTTTTGAACTGAAAACAGCTTTATTGCTATCCCAATATCATATAAAATAGCCAATCATTATGCAAATTCAAGTAATTCAGAAAATCAATTCATGAAAGACTAGAAATATCATACACACACAATCACAGAAGTTCAATCATATTATACATGTTTTTATACATACATCTTTTTGTTCTTTTTTCTTTGCTTTTTCCTTTGCTTTTGCTTATCATTCTACCTCCTTTTCCAGTAGAACAACCTCTGTGTGTCCTTTCACAGCTACAGAGGGTTGACTCCACAAATTTTTTACATCCCACATTGTGGTGATTTTATAATTATGTCTAGTAGAAAACATATCCTTATAGCTACACCAGGGAATATTTTTCAGCGATTAAAAATAATGAAATAAATATGTACCAGATGACTTGGAGCAACTCCCAAGAAGTACTGTTGAGTGAGAAAAGCAGGATGCAGAAAAACGTGTATTATGTGATGCCATTTTTGTAAAGCTGACACTGACATCCCCCAGATGTTTATGTCTACGTGGGTCTGAGCGTGGTTCAGTGAAGTGGAGGGAATTTGGCAGGATATACCCTCAACTGTTAACAGGGGCTAGGTGAGGTGAGGTGAAGTGGGGAGTGGGTGAAAGAAGGAGATAGGGCCAAGCAAAAAAGGAAAAGTGCATTAAGAAAGCATGTATATGATCACACTTGTGCTTTTATATAAAAGTATGCATATATAGAAGTGGGCATACCCATAAAGAGCTAAATTTTCAAAGAATTTTAAAAGGAAGCGAACATATCCCCTTCTAATAAATTGTGGAATCTAACACCAAACCAAGTTTGTCAAGGGGTGAATGGGGGGAGAGAGATGTCAAAACAGAGTCAGCCCCTTGTGAAAGGGATTTCCTGAGAAGAGTCTGCAAAGGGCAGCGTCTTTGGACAACATGCCATCTGGCTCGGGATCACACAGGGCAATGACTTCTCCTTTTAAGCCTTAGCTTCCCCTTCTGTGAAATGGGAGGATGATACCTGCAACCAGGGTTGTTGTGGGAATTAATGAAATCAAGAATACAAAGTCGTGGCATTTGCTAATTTGCTAAGGATGTAGAGAACCAAGTCCTTTCTGCTGTTATGAATTTTAATCTAAAATAGGATTTGACTTTGCACCATTTAGCACGTCCTTCCACTGCTGCCTTCCTGAAGTCATCAGTTAGTGTCAGGGCTGCTTATTTCCAAAGCTGCTAAAATTGGAGCACATTGGAGTGGGAAGAAACAATAGAAATTGTCAGTCCAACCTCTAGTATTGTCAATGGCAACTCAAGATCCAGGCAGGGGATGTGACTTGCCAAAGCTCATGTGGATGGTGGGTGGCAGGGCTGGGGCCAGACCCCCAATGCTCTACCCCATGAAACATTTTCTTACCATGTCCTCCTTGGACTCTGCCATAACCAGAGGCTGAAACTGGATATTTTGGCAGTGGAGTGAGTGGGGAGGACTTCTTGGTCTAAGACCATTTTTCTTGGCTCTGGACTTGCTTCTGCTCATGTTGGCTTCTTC
>PVIY010027010.1:0-34778 GCA_004026745.1 Myrmecophaga tridactyla
AAAAAAAGCTAAAAATTTCAAAAGCACAGAACCACAATTAGTTGTAGAACATATTTCAGAGTCTGACATGGGTTACAATTCCACAATTTTAGGTTTTTACTTCTAGCTGCTCTAAGATACTGGAAACTAAAAGAGATAGCAATTTAATGATTCAGCATTCATATTCATTTATTAAATCCTAACTTCTCTGTATAATCCCACCATCACCTTTGATCTTTCCATCTGTCTCTTCAGGGGTGTATGGGCTATGGCAATTTAAAATTTTTCATATTGGGAGGGTCTGTCACTAATATGGGGTAGGAAGATGGAACTATCTGATGTTCTGGAGAGGCTAGGCTAGGTTTATCTGGGAACAGGGACCCATCTGGAGGTTGTAGGTTTCTGGAAAGTTACTCTAATGCATGGAACCCTTGTGGAATTTATAGGGGGAATCAAAAGGGGGAAAAGGAGTGTAATTTAAAAAGTTTCAGAGGCAGAGAAAGTTCAAACAGAGTCGAGAGGCTACTCTGGAGGTTGCTCTTATGCAAGCTTCAGTCAGACCTTGCTACCTCTCATAACCTGCCAACCCTCAACCAGGACGATTCCAACTAATCCTAAGAAACACCTAGGGCGATATATAAAATTCCACGAGGGTAATTACATTTTAAAAGTTATACTTCACTGTACAATTACATGATAGAGTGGTATTTGCAAATCTGGCCTAAAGTGGGCATTAATCCAATAAGAACACCAAAAGTCAACTATTCAAATCCTACAAAACTGAGTTACATTTAGAGGAGGGGTAATAAAGACAAAGGTGATAAAGTAAAATACACAATGGTAAAATTACAAAGCAAGAATGAGGTAAAACCCTAGCTGAATAAAGAAAAAATAAACATAAGGAAAGTAAAATAAAGATAAGAAGTAAGACAGGTTATTTATACCTTTCTGGCCTGTTCTTTAACATTGTGAAATTGACCTAAAATTGTCAGGTCCTACCTAACCTTAGAAGCTAGAATAATCTGTCTACCTAAGAGTTAATGAAATACTTACTGAATTCAATAATTAGAACTTGAGTACTGAGAATTAAAGACAAGTTATAAAAAAATGCATGCTGTTAGTTTCTTTAGTAGCAGCTTTTAAAAGATGTATTTTGTTTTTCTACTCATTTATTTCTTATTTCCCCACTTACCATGTCTATTATTACCTAAAATAGAGTACATGTGCAATAAATTCTGGCTGAAAATATGAATGAAGGAAAACATTGTGAAACACCATCAGCTCTTCTTGTTCTTACAGCATATCAGCAACAGTTCATTAAATGCCAGGCACTGTTCCAAGCCCTTCTAAGGGCTTTAATGTGAGGTAGCTGCCATTATCTGTCCCATGAAGCAAATGAAGAAAGTTTCGCCAGTAAAGTTACAAAGTTAGCCAAGGTCAGCGAGCTAGTAAAAGGCAGAGAGGAATCTGAACTCATACAGTCCAGCTGTAGAACCCAAACCCATTCAATCAACCACTACATTACATGGTTTTAGCAAATGTAAACCAAAGAAAAGAGACGTCAGTGTCTAAGGCAAAATGATTTTCAGCCTCATATGCCTAAACAACAAAGCAACTTCATGACACCTCTTTCCTCAGAGGAAAACAAACAATATATCAATATAATATCAGCCATATGTTAAAATAAAAATTTTCAGATGAAAAGGTATAAAGAAATGTCTACTTCTCCAAGAGGCTGAGAATGACCTATTATTAAAATACTTCTGATGAAGACTGGCTTTCCAGTCTTATGAAGCCACTGGATTGTCATATGATGCTCTTAACCACATTTTAAATTTTTTCCAAAATTCATTTAAGAAAAAACTAGAATAGAATTAATCACTATGCCATTATTAATACAAATTTTGTATTAATCCCCCCTTTTTAAAATTAGCATCTTCACTTTAAAAATGAGAGGTAGCCAGTATTCTCTTTGTAACATCTTAGAAAATTATGATGATAAGATCAAAAAATTAAAAAGTCAAACCAAGATTACTCATTCTGCAAATTGCCATCTGATAAAAACTTGAAGTCAACAATTTGTAAAGTAATGAATGCATTTAAAAGCAAATGTCTAAAAATATTAAAGATAACTATAATTCTCAAAAATAGATTCCTTAAGAATAAAAGTCTTCAAAATGCAAACTACAAAGTGATAAAACAAAGGTAATACTATTTTCAACTTTGAAATAAATCAACATTATCTCATAAAATATGAAAATTTCATCAAATTGGGGGGGGGAAGGTGCTCAACTTCAGAATTTATGCCCCACAGAAGAGTAAATAAATTATAAAAAAGTACTTCTTTATAAAAAAGTCCACAAACAATGTTCTAATATGTCACACGAGATAATTATTTAGAAGCAAAATAAGAAAAGGCACTTAATTTTGAAGGTTAATAGCAGTTAATCAAAACTGTGCTTCAAGGTGAAGCTTCTTTACTAAAATGGGTTAAATAAATGACAGTATGTTTAACATTTCAATTAAGGAAAAAATAAGAAGAGTATAATATAAAATGTGTAAAAGCATTTGGAAAAAAGGGAGGAAAGCACAGTTTACCTCCAGTGAAACATGAGAATAGTTATTCTCAAAACAGACCTGAAGAACTGCAGAACAATGAAAACTTTTAATAAAAATTTGGTAAAAATATACAGTTAAATGCATTGCACAATACCAACCACAGGAAGATAGGGAGACATTATTTAATTCATAACAAGAAAGTGGGTACTTGGAAAACATATTAAAAGTACTATTGATAAGACCACTCTGATGACTTATATGAAGCGCTGGAGCTCATCACATCTGTACCCTACGAAATAACTAACCTGATTGTCTCTCTTCTCAGCTAAGATATAAGCAATGTCAAGGAGCATTTTATTCCAAAGCCGATAATCATATCTGGCCATAACTGCCTTGTAACTGTCCATGCACAAAGTCTTTGAAGCAGAGGATTAAATGTTCCTGCCCATTTTATCTAGTCCCCAAGACTCGTCCTGCAAAGTGAATAAAAATGATTATCTTTTAATCTACCCCTGGCACACATACTATAAAATAACAAAGAAGAGGGCACAGATGAGAACCAAAAAATAAAAAAAAAGAATAAAAAAAAAAGAAAGAAAAGCCCTGAAAAGATAGATAATTACTGTCCAGCCTGGAATTAAGTTCTCAGCAAGCCCTCTGTCCTTTGTTGAAGGGTAGGTGATTGACATGTCTCACATTTTAAGAAACTAAGCTTTGGGCAATATGACCATTAATGTAGACACATAGGAAATGACAGTAATTTTTGGAAATAAATTTAGACTAAAAAACAGATTTTGTCCTTTGAAAAATCTGTATAAATATAACATTGATCATCTTCTGTTTTTCACGATATCTGATTTTCAAAAATACTTTCAAATTAAAATAGGTTAGATTATGAAAACCTTAGGGAACAACAAAATGGCATTTACCAAGCAGTTTTAAAAGCTATCATAACCACAGGTAAATTGTAGGGAGAGAGAGACAAAAAGGAACTAGAGGTAAAGGGTGGGACCACTCAACTCAAAATGAGTAGAAGAAAGATCTTAAATATATTTAAACATATGCAAACTTAGCCAACATAGATAACGAGGTAAATATAGAGTTAAAGAAAACAATACAATAATAAAACTTACTGAAAATGGGCCAAAAGAAGAGAGGTGAAAAGAACTACTAAGTTAGTAAAATACAGTAATGCTTCATTTACATGGCAGTGAAAGACAAATGCAAATTCATAAAAATGCATTTTTCAGAAGAATGGAACACTGTTCTAAGAGCCAAAATATTCTGATAAAATTCCATACTATAATATTCCTACTCCTGTATTCTTAGAGTATGTGGCAGATATTTAATCTTTAAACAAATGTACAAGGTTTCTGGATTAAAAAGAGGGTCTTGCCCTGACAGAGAAGTCCCATCCTACCATTAGCAGGATAGGATTTTAAAGTTGACTTTACAATTTCTTCCTTCTCCTTCTCTGTTGGCACTGGGAAACAAGATACTTTCTGTATTAAGGCAAATTAATTTTAGTGACAGCAATCTTGGTTATTCATAAGCAGTATCTATTTTATGTTTAAGTTCTTTATTTCAAACCACTGAATTTACCATCCATCTGATAACCACCAGCTAAATGTGCATTACTGTACATTAAAGAAAAAAGGAAATAGAAAAAAGAATGAATACTAAATTCAAAAGGATATTAAAAGACATAAAATTAGGAAGAAAACACTAACAATTTTAAAAATAATTAATACTACTTTTATAGTACCTTTTTAAAAAGGTACAACAGGATTCAACATCTCCTTCCCTTCCTGATAATGAGGAAGAGGTTACTGTCATCAACACTGCGCTTATGTTTGTCTGTACAGAAATTTTTCAATAAGTGTTTCACTTTATCATTTTTAAATGGATACAACTGAAAAAGATCTTCCACTCTTCCTAAAAATAAGCAAATTACTAAAATGAGTTGCTTCATGCATGTTTTGCACTGAAATATAATAAGAGAATAATATACACTAATACGGATTAACTATTTTGAATTTCAAAACAAGGAATAGAAAATAAAAGTGGAAAAATATGAATAACTCCAGAAAATATTATCATATTGGTTTTAGGCAACAATTCTAAGCCAGAAAACGACAAAACTTTAAATATGTAATCCCCAAACCAGCAGCATCAGCATCACCTAGGAACTTGTCGAACTCTGGGTGTGGGGTCCAGCAATCTGTTTCAGTGAATCCTGTAGGTGATTCTGATGCCTGCTAAGGTTTGAGAACTAATGCTTTAAAGCAAATTAGATAAATGAGAAACTTAATGGCACTGAATCTGGTTTTTTCAGCAGGGTAATAAGTAAGATAATAAAGACAAAATTACTGGTATTAGGAAGGATCTACTTTGGGAGTATAGATACATATATGTCTGTGTATATTTATGTGTGTGTATATATTTATAAACACATGCTCCATATCATGAATGAAAAAGAATACTCATTTTGTTTAAACACAGTAAAGGAATGGTGGGAAAACAGGACAATTGCTAAATTAATGAAATTACATTGTTACAGAAAAACAAGGGGAAAAATGAATATACTTGACTGAGAAGTTATCTAGATAATACTAAAGTGGTGAAAACTGCAATCTGTGAGTTCTTCAGATATCTATAGACTACCTGAATGAACTGATTTTAGAAACATTATGTTTAGATAAAATTAAGTTATTATAGGACAAGGAATAGGAAGATTCACTACCTTTTTAGTTTGATGGAATTATTTCTTCCAAATACATGAACAAATAAATATTTGCACATATATGTATAATAACAACGAGCAATAAAACAATGTAATTGAGTGTTAATTGTGAATTTGGAATCTTTACTATTATTTGGGCTTACTAACGAATGTGATCTAGTGGCCTCCTAAAATTTCTTTGGAAATAGAAAAATAACTAAACCTTCAGAAAGAGATTTGTGGACACTGACCAGTAGGTTTCATTTTACACTTTCAAGGTTATCAAAAGACCATTATCAAAACTAGGCACATATTTTACCTAAGAAAATAACACAAGCCATTCAGATTAATTTGGGGGAAAATGTTAATTTTCAGAACAATGATTAGTTTAAATTAAAAGTCAATTTAAGGAGGTTTGAGTTAGAATAAAGCATTTAACAAAACTAAATGAAAAGGAAATAAATTGTTGGTTACTTACCAGCAAGAGTACTTGTATGCCTAAAAGCTCTGACCTGGGAGTCTGATAAACCAGTCAAAAGGGAGATTACTGTGTCCATCATATACTCATCATATATTATGCTATACTGACACTGTCGAATTAGGACTCCAATAAATTCACAAAAATTTGAACGAAATTTTTTCCACAGAGGTCCAGGCATGGTAAGAGGATAATCACCACTGTCCTAGAAAGGAAATAAAGAACATATTAATTTTTTTTCTTCCTACCTGTATAGGTATCCTTTTTCTCCAAGTAAATGTGGACAAAAACAGAAGGTAACTTTCACAGGTAAACTGATTTCCTTATCATTTTTTGTTGTTTTGATCAACTATAACTACTTAATTCTTAAAATGCTCAAAATTGTTCTTTAGAACCAGTATTTATTGTTTTAAGTCATTCACTGAAAATAAAACTTTCAAGCTGATTGTAGTCAGGTTCTAGTTAAGATACTTCATAGTAAAAATGTTTTTAAAAATTAATGAATTTATTTTTCAAAATAATAGACTAGAAAAGATATCTGCCATTGAACTCACATCATATTAACTATGATACAGGTCTCATAGCATCTTTCAACTATTTTTTTATGAACTTTTTTTATTAATTAAAAAAAATTAACAAAAGAACATTAAGATATCATTCCATTCTACATATACAATCAGTAATTCTTAATATTATCACATAGTTGCATATCCATCATTTCTTAGAACATTTGCATCAATTTAGAAAAAGAAATAAAAAGACAACAGAAAAAGAAATAAAACGATAATAGAGAAAAAAAGATTGTACATACCATACCCCTTACCCCTCGCTTTCACTTACCACGAGCATTTCAAGCTGAATTTATTTTAACATTTGTTCCCCCTATTTCTTTCAACTATTTTAAGTTGAATTTTTAGGAACTGAGAATTTCAGAAATGCAAACATTTCACTGAATAGTCGAAAACTGGGTAGATTGAATTATGTACCAATTTAGATATGTTCCATATCTTAATCTGCATTCCTGTGGGTGTAAACCCATTGTAAATAGGATCTCTTGAAGATGTTAAATTGTGGTGTGGTTCAACTGGATGAGGTCAGTCTTAACCTTCATTACTGGAGGTCTTACAAAGAAAGTAACTGGAAGCCGAAGTCTTTTCAGGGTCCAAAAGAGAAGGAAGAAGACATCGCAAAGAGACAGGAGGAAAGCATACAAGCCAATAAATCCCAAGGACTGCAGGGACCTTTGGCAGAGTCTGATAAATGACTTCTAAAGTTCCAACTCCATTTTCTTCCAATTTCACTATGAACTTTCTTTTAACTCATTTTTACTGAAAGGATCTATAACTTTCTCTAAATTAACTATTAGAAAAATTGTAATATGGGTTCTTGATATCGCCAGATAATGTTAACTTTTTAAAACACAAAAATAACATTTGAATTCAACTCAAAATTTTAAAGGTTTCCCACCACTATAGCCTAAAATATTTTGGTAGAGAAATGGAAATTCACAAGGCAAATTCTGTGAACATGGTTATTTGAATATTCTTAATTTGTGGCTTCTTGTCTTTTTTAAGGTCAAACTACTGCTAGGAAAATTGGGTTGTAAGTTAGACCCTGAGTTCTGTTGGTGTCCCAGGAAAGACAGCAAATATGATATAGTAGGACATGCCAAAAGCAAGGAAAGAAAGCAGATATCAAGAAGAACATGGCACTACTAGGCCCAGAAGAAAGTCGATATAAGTACCACATGAATGTTGTTGGGTTCACTGGGCCCTCAAAATATGAAGAAGGAACTGAAGGAGCTGGCTGAATCTTCCAAGTCCTTGAGACTGGGAGTGTAGGGGTAGAATGGGGAATGCAGACATTTGAGAACAAAAAGGCTTCCTAAAGGTATCTGAGCAGCTTGCTTGATGCATCTATATCAAAAAGCCCACTAGGGTAAAGCTCCTCTTACTTTATACTAATTGAGAGATTCGAATGCTCCATATTCAGTGCTCCACAAAAACAAAACCTGAACCCCAAAGAGGCTACAGAAAAAACAATCTTACTGAAGAGGCCCAAAAGCAAAGTGAAGGGAAGGACAGGAAGAACAACAAGCATGTAGGAAAATTTGAATTAAAAAAATAAGAATACACAGTGAGCCCTGACTATGGACAATCGCAAATAATACAATTATAATAATATTTTTTCACCGATTCTAACAAAACTACTATAGTACACTAATGCAAAGTGCCACTATAAGGGAAAACTGTACATGGGGTGGGGGGAGAAGTTAAAGGAACTCTGCATTTTTTACATGATTTTTTTGTAAATTTACATATTCTTTAATTAAAAAACTGTAAAAAAAAAAAAAGCATACTTCAGAAGATTCAAAGGCAACACTATTTTTAATACCTCCCCCCAGCCCCCCCCCCAAAAAAAAAGGCTCCAGGGACCTAAAATATTTGATTTCCTAATTAAACAATGCAGTTGATGAATTGTCAAAAAGAACTATCAATGATAGGAGATATCTTAGTAACCTAGAAAATAACATGCAGGAAATATATAAGGAAAATGTGTAATTTCCTATTAGTGTTTCTAAAAAAATTTTTTCATTGCTCTGGAACTCAAATGTGGCGCTGGAAGTTCAGCAGCCATTTGCAACCACTGATGGGACAAATAAAAGGAGGAAGAATGTTGAAGGAAAAGGGTGGAAATTCTAGGTCTTGAATTGTCCTGCTGAATTTCAGTACTAGTCATACACTGTCTACTAAAGAATTCATTTTATATGAAACAACAATAAAAAATTATCTGAATTTAAGTCATGTTGGTTATGTTTTCTGTTATTTACAGAAAAATGCATTCCTACCATTATAGGAGAAAAGAGAATTACAAATCACTAGGGAAAAACGAATTGTGCAATAAGTGATTCTGGGTAACGTGGGTGTCGATTAGGAAAAAATAAGATACATATTGCAACTTACACCAAAATATATCCCTAATAAATTAAACCATTTAAAAAAATTCAACCATAAAAGTAACAGGTGAAGGCATGGGAGAATATTCTCAGAATAGAGACTTTTTTTTCTAAATATGATACAAAGGCCAGAAGCCTTAAAGGACCAATAAATTCAACTATATAAAAACAATTTTTAAAGTTCTATCATGGATTTAACAACAAAGAATAACCATAAAGAACAACTGTTTACGTAGACTTTTGGCTGACTGCCATATAACACAATTAAAACGAAATTATTCTTTATAAGACATCTTCTAATTAAATTTAAGCTAGCTCTTCCAATTCTTACAAAGCCTCATCCTTCTAAAATATCAAGAAATTAAAAGTCTCAAAAATTTTAACAAATTTCATTTGGCCAAGAGAGTTCTATATATACCAGTTAAGAAATGACATAAAAATATATTTGGATAAGGCAAATCAATGCCATAAAAATTTTATTTTCAAAGTTCTTATCTTACTCATTTTCCTATCTCCAACATTCATCCAGGACACTGTCTAAACCCTCAAAGGGTCAGGAAGGAACTGAAAGGGCTGGGTTGAATCTTCCCAACTTTTGAGAGGTCAACTGGAGAGGAGGATAGACAAGACTGTAGAGCAGAGAGGTTTCATACAGTATAATTAGTATTCTGAGGAGCACAATATTTGGGGGATGGCTTATTTATTAGAATTAAAATCAAAGTCTCAGTCTGGCATACAAGACTTGTGATAATCTGGCCTTGAATTCACTCCCTCCACCATCATAACCAACAGTTTCCTCCTCTACATCCTAAACTCCATCTGCTCAGTATTTCCTTCCTGTTTTTTCTGGTAAACATTTTTTAAAACCTAGTTCGAGGATTAACTGTTCTATGAAGCCCTCGTACCTGAGATAGCCAACTCATGCCATTGGGTTCTCAATGAGTCTTGTACATTTCTCAACTATTGAATTTGTCATGATATTTACGCTATCAGTTTACAGAGCTCTCTCCCCATTTAGAACATGAGCTCATCACTGCCAGAGCTATTACCTTGTTGATCTCTATAAATATAGTTCCCACCTAAAAGCAAGGTATATATTAAGTGTACAATATTAGGTTTCTTGGTCACAAAAATAAATTTATCCCACATAAATAATTTGAAAGAACAAACAGTTCATGTATATAACACTTGTTAAAATAAAAGATCATACCTATGATAACAATAAAAGAATGAGTTAGAATTTCAATGCAGTTAAAATCTAGAGTATAAATTCCTGGGGATTGGGCTGGGGATAGGGAATGGGCAGGTGGTGCTTTCAATTTGAATGTCTTTTATTTCTTTCTCTTTCATAAATGCTCTAACCAGAACTTCCAATACAATGTTGAACAGTAGAGGTGACAGTGGGCATCCTTGTTAGATACTACATCTCCTGATATCACAGGGAAAGCTTTGAGTCTTTCATCACTGAGTATGATGTCACCTATGGGTTTTCTATAGATGCCCTTTAGCATCTATATTGTATTTTGTTGTATTCCGAGATTCCTAAGTATTTTTATTGATAAGGGGTACTGACTTTTGTCAAATAGCTTTTCTGCATCAATTGATAGAATGAAGTGGTCTCCCCTTTATTCTGTTAATATGGTGTTTTACATTTCTTGATTTTCTTAAGTTGAATCATCCTGGCATACTTGAGACAAATCCCATTTGAACAGCATATGTTCATCAGATTCCTAAAATTTTATTGAAGACTTTGGCATTTATACGTATAAAGGATATCTGCGATGTTTTCTTTGGGCTTTGGTATTAGGGTGGTGACGTTGGCCTCATATAATGAGTTAGGGAATGATCCCTTCTCCTGAAATTTCTGAAGACTTTGCACATGGTAGGTGTTAATTATTCTTAGAATGTTTGGTAAAATACACTTGTAAAATCAACTTGTCCTGTGGTTTTTCTCTGATGGGAGGTTTTTAATTACTGATTCAATCTCTTTATCAACGTTTAGTTTGTGGAGATCATCTATTCTTCTTGAGTCCGGATAGGTAGTTTCCATGTCTCTAGGAAGCTGTCCACTTCATTTTAGGTCATGTAATTTATTGCATAGTTTTTCATAATATCCTCTTTTAGTCTTCTTTATTTATCTCGATGGGCCGTGTAATAATAGCCCTGTTTCCACTTCATTTTAGTTATTTGTGTTCTCTCTCTCTTTAAAAATTCTTTTTCAGTCTAAGTAAAGATTTATTGATCTTTTCACAGGAACAACAATCAGTTTTGTTGATTCTCTATATTGTTTTTTCCATATTTCATTTATCACATCTCTAATCTTTGTTATTTCTTTCCTTCTGTTAGCTTTGGATTTCTTTGCATTTGTTTCTCCAGTTTCTCTAATTTGGAGGTTGGGTTCCAATTTGTTCTTTTTTAATATAAGCATTTAAAAAATTTCCCTCTCAGCATATCTTTAAACCATCTCATAATTTTTGACAGGTTGCATTTTCATTTTCATTTATCTCAAGATATTTCCTAATATCCCTTGTGATTCCTTCTTTGACACTTAGGCTGTTTAAGAGTACATTGATTAATTTTCACATTTGTGAACATTTCAGTTTTCCTTTTGTTACTGATTTGTAGCTTCATTCCACTGTGGTTAGAGAAGATACAGTGCATACTTTCAATAGTTTTGAACTTACTGAGACTTATTTTGTGACCTAACATTGGTCTTTCATGGGGAATGATACATGTACTTTAGAGAAGAATGTATGTTCTAGGACTATTGGGTGAATATGTCTGCTAGGTGTAAATGGTTTTAAGTATTATTTAAGTCCTCTATTTCCTTATTGCTCTTCTGTCTAGATGCTCTATCTAGTATTGAAACTGGTATACTGAAGTCTCCTACCATTAGTGCCAAATCGTTTATTTCTCCCTTCAAATCTGTCAGTATTAGCTTCATATATTTTTGTGCTGTACTATTAGATGTATATATATTCACGAGTATCATGTCTTCTCATTGAATTGGCTGACTGATAAGTATATAGTAACCCTCTCTGTCCCTCATAATAGTTTTTTACTTAAACTCTTAAAGCAGTATAAATTTGAATTATGTTTCTTAATCCAATCTTTACCTCTTAATTGGTAAATTTCGTCCATTAACATTCAAAGTTATTACTGAAAAGGTGCTTCTTGAGTCCACCATTTTATCGTTTGGATTTTATTTGTTACATCTATATACTCTTCAATACTGTGCCGTTCTACAGAACTCCCTTTCCTGGTTTTTTTTTTTTTCAACTGGCAGAAAGCCCTTTAGTATTTCTTGTAGGGCCAGTCTTTTGTTGACAGATTGTTTCAGGATTTGTTCATCTGTGAAAATTTTAATTTCTCCCTCAGATTTGAAGGACAGTTTGGCTGGAGGACAGAAATCTTGGCTGGAAGTCTTTTACTTTCAGGATCTTAAATATATCATATCACTGCCTTCTTGTCTCCATAGCACCAGTTGAGCAGTCTGAACTCAGTCTTACGTGGTTTCCCTTGTATGCGGTAGATTGTTTTTCTCTTACCGCTTTCAGGATTTTCTGATTCCCTTCAACATTTGACAGGCTGATTACCATGTGATTCAGGGTAGGCCTATTTGCATTTCTTCTATTTGGAATTCGTTGGGCTTCTTTGATTTGCATATTCATGTCTTTTATAAGGGTTGGGAAGTTTCCTCGCATTATATCCTCAACTAATCTTCCTAGCTCTTACTCTTCTCTTCTCCTTCAGGGATACCCATGACTCATATACTTGTGTGCTTTGTTTTGTCCATCATTTCCCTGAGCTATTCATAGTTTTCCATCTTTTTTTACCTTTCCTGTTTTGAGTGTTCAAAATCAATTATCCTGTCCTCCAGTTTGCTTTTTCATTCTTCTGCCTCTTCAAATCTGCTGTTGTGTGTCTCTAGTATGCATCTTATTTGTTCTACAGCATCTTTAATCTCTGTGATATCTGCTATTTTTCTATTTATTCTTTCAAATATCCCATTATACTCTTCTAGCATCTTCTTGCATCTCCTTTATGTTATTAGTCATCCCATTTATTTTACTTAGTCGAGTTATGTGAACATCTTTGATTAATTGTCTCAATGTCTGTGCCTCCTATAGCATTTTAATTTGGTTGTTAGGCTGGGCTACATGCTTAGTGATCTTCTGTTATCTTTGTGGCATGTAAGTGTCTTGACTGATTTACTTTAGAATTGATTTCCTTCAGTATTCTAAAGACTTGTATTTGCAGAATGTATGTAGATCAGGATGCAGGGATGGGGCACAATACTGTGGTGATGTGTTGGAGCGCAGGTATAGGCACAGGTTGCACATGCTACGCTGCTGTCTGTGATTGTGGGTGCCCAGTGGGGGGCAAAATGTGGCTGTGTGAGTGCATTTGTCTGGGGGGCCGGGCCCTAGTGTGTGCTACTCTAGGGCACAGGGTCCTCTGTGTGCCTGCACAGAGCTCAGGGCAGTGGGCTGGTGTTGCATTTGCTTGAGGTGGGGGCAGATGTGGCCTGGCCGCGTAGGTCAGCGCTTGCCCAGAGCTGGGCGGGGGGGTGCATGATTGGGGGCCATGCTCATGCACAGATCAGGGAGGGCTGTAAACTGATGTACACACACAGAGTTCGGTGTTGGCAGGGTAGAGTTGCATGACTTTATGGGCTGGTAGCAGGTGTAGCCGAGTAAGTGGAGGTAAGTGCCTGCAATCTTCACGTGCTGGCGACGGCCTTCAGGAGGCAAGGAGGAGGAGGTAGGGCTCAGGAGAGGCAGAGTAAGACTGTGCTTGCACAGGACAGGAGGGTTGGGCTGGGGCAGAGTTGAGCACACTTGGGGTGGGGGTGTGTGGTGGGTAAGTGTGCAGGGAGTGGGGATGAGTGACAGGATTCAGGTGTGTGGGGTATGGGGTGAGTCATGAGTCGCAGGGCTGAGCTGCTGAGAGTAGCTCGTTCAAGGAACTCAGCTTGGCTTACTTTCTAGTCCATGTCTCCCCAACCATGCAATTCAGAGGGCTCCAGTCTTCCATGTCAGGCTGTTAGCCCCAGCTAGGTGGCCTCTGGTTCTCAATTATCCACCTTCTGCAATGAGGGCCTCCCCATGTGGTGCAGAAGACTCTCCCAGGTCACTTAGACCCTGGAATCGCCATCTCAGTCATCCTCTCATCCCTTCTTCTAGGTGTTTTTTGGAGCAGGGGCAAACTCGACTTATCCTATTCCGCCATCTTCCCGGAACTGGCCTCTATTTATTTTTATCTATATACATAATAAAGAATTTAATTGATATACAGAATGAGTCTGTATGTCATCACCAGGTCCATATATCAAATGGTTGTGTCACAAATGATATACAAGGTAACCTGAGGGATGTATAAGAAGAGTGTAATACAAACTCAAGGGGATTAACAATGAAAATGGCACTCTTCACAGGTTTGTTCGTTTACTGTAAATTAAATCTTACCAATTCAGTGGATTTATGTTTTATACTATCAGTCTTTAACACCTCACAAAAATTGAGATACCATGCACAGGTTTCTCAGAAAAACAGAAACAACAACAACAACAACAAAAACAGAATATATAATCACAACTAAGTAATAAAAGTAGCAGTAGTGATATTTCTTGCTCAAGCTATTCTTAGACCACTATAAATGTTAAAGCCATGAAGAGTATGGTGCTTTGAAGCTATGCATCCCAGAAAGACATGTTCTTAAAATTTAATTCATTCCTGAGCATGTGGACCCACTGTAAGTAGAACTTTCTGAGGCGGCTACTTCAGTTAAGCTGTGAGCCACATCTCATTCAGGATGGATCATAATCCTCTAACTGGAGTTAATAAAGGGAATGAATATACAGCATGAGAGAGAAAGCGAAGGAAGGAAGAAGCTGAAAGGAAAGAAACCCAGAAGAGAAGGGAAAGACCAGCAGATGACATCAAGTGTCTTGCCATGACAGAGGCCCAAGGATCATTGGCAGCCCATCTTTGGCAAGAAGCATCACCTCAATGATGCCTTGGACGTTCCTCAAGGCTCCAAACTGTAAGTTAATAAATTCCCACGGCTTAAAGCTAGACAATTTAGCTTTTTTTTTGGCATGGGCAGGCACCAGGAATTGAACCCAGATCTCCAGCATGGCAGACAAGAGTTCTGCCACTGAGCCACTGCTGCACTGCCCAATGCATTTTTAGCTTTAAATATAAGCAGCCCAGGAAACTAAAATAATGATCTAATGAGATCTGACAAGAAACTGATATTAAAAAACTCAGATCATTAAGATCACTATTTAAAATATGGATATATTTTCTTATCAAACATAAACTGGATACTGAGTTTTGAGATTTTAGCCATGATATTTTAAAATCATGGCACTTGAACTGGTGCATTAAAAAATATTGCTCTTTTTATCTCATCCTTTAAACACTACTTTCATGAGGATAATCCACTAGTGCAGTGGTATATCATTTATTTAGCTATGAATATTATAAAGTGCAAATTAAACTTTAATACAATAAATGAGGGACACACACTAAAGTCTTCTGATTACCAAGGATGGGAGGGAAAAAATAGTTTCTTTTAGTTATTTTCAGTTCTTAGATATGTAGGAAACAGACTTATTTCAGAAATAAAAATGTCTGAAACAATCGCCAGGTAGTTACTTCTTAAGCACTATCCTCACTAAGAAGAATTCTAGCTAAGCCTTTTAGAAGGAGTCTGGGGACAAGAGATGATAAGAAAAAAACTTCGTGCAAAAAATAAGCCTTTCCACAGGTTTCAGTATTAGTCACTATTAGGAGTACAGGCTGAAAAATGTTTTATTGATGGGATATGCAATTTAAAAACTTTAGACACTCTGAGACTGGAGAAAATCTGATCTTTCTTCTAATATATCTTTAGCATTTCCTTTACATTTCTCAGTTTGCACACATTTTCACACTTAGTTTTTATTTCTTTGATTAAATAAATGCTCAAATGCATAAACAGGAAAATTTCTACATTTAAGTTTATAAAAATGAATGCACAGAAGCACACAGATAAAAGAAAAGAGTGACAGGGTAAGTGTTAATCATTTTATAAAGGAATAATATAAGAAACTTGCATTAAAATCGTGATCAATGAAATACAAAATAAGAAAGAAGAATTAAACATAATAAATGAATACATTAAATTGTGTTTTGCGTTGCAAAGGTGGATTTCCTACATACAAATCACATTTAAACTTACAGAAAACTACTGAACTTTGGGAAACATACCTGAGATTTTATACATATGGAGATGTGATTCCAATAATTTGAGGAAGAAATAATACTATATTTTTGCCTTAGACCCTAGATGTTGGCTCCAACAAGAACCTAATGTAGGTATTTACTCTGAAGAAACATTCACAGCTTGTGCTGGTTTGAAAGGATATATGCCACCTAGAAAAGCCATGTTTTAATCAAAATCCCATTTCATAAAAGTAGAATAATCCCTATTCAATACTGTATGTTTGAAACTATAATCAGATCATCTCCCTGTGATTTAGACAAGAGTGGTTGTTTAACTGGATGACATGTCTCCACCCATCTAGGTGGGTCTTGATTGGTTTATTGAAGTCCTATAAAAGAAGAAACGTTTTGGAGAATGGGAGATACAGAGAGAGCAGCACCACCAAGCAGACAGTCCACGAGCCAGTGACCTTTGGAGATGAAGAAGGAAAACACCTCCCGGGGAGCTTTGTGAAACAAGAAGCCAGGATAGAAAGCTAGCAGATGATGCTGTGTTCACCATGTACCCTTCCAGCTGAGAGAGAAACTCTGACTATGTTCGCCAGTGCCCTTCCACTTGAGAAAGAAACCGTGAACTTCATTGGCCTTCTTGAACCAAGGTATCTTTCCCTGGATGCCTTTGATTGGACATTCCTATAGACTTGTTTTCACTGGGACATTTTCTCGGCCTTAGAACTGTAAACTAGCAACTCATTAAATACCCCTTTTTAGAGGCCTTTCCATTTCTGTTATATTGCATTCTGGAAGCTAGCAAACTAGAACACAGCTCTAGGAATTAATGCATTTCTAAATAAGGGTGCAAGGGTGGTTCAGTGGTAGAATGCCTGTTTGCCATGTAGGATATGGTTCAACTCTCAGCCCATGTACTCCCCCCCAAAAAATAAATAAATAAAAATAAATTAGGTTGATATAATCACAAAGCACATCTGGTTGTGTGCAAGTTTTAAGGCTTGAAAAAACGTAATCTAATAACAAACATTATAACCAATTTAAACTAAAGCATAGGAGATAAAGTATATTTCTAAGGCAACAGCATATTCCTCGATCACTAATACCCAAATTAACACACCTTCAATCTAAGCTACCTCTAACTCACCTTACCTTTACTCTTAAATAATACATATTATAATATATTCCTACATTCAACAAAATTTTAAAGACTAATTTTTATGAACCAGACATTCACTGTCTAGACTCCTGGAGCCAAAGGTTTCTTGTCAGCTATTTCAAAATTTTTACCACAAAATGAAATTTTCCAAAACTCCCCTCCTCTCACCTTCTAGGGGACTAAATGACCCACTGAGTATTTTGAAGGGGGAAAAAAATCACACACAATAAAATATTGTATATTTAAGAATTACAGAAGAATTTAAACCCAGTTTGTAGGGAGTATACATAGAGCAGCAAAAGAGCCATATCTTCTTAAAGTTATTGAAGATAATATGGACAGCACTACAACACATCTAATATATAAATGTCCCTTAAACAAACACATCTAATCATAATGAAAACTGTGTTAGTTGTACTGGAATCGTGATTTTAAAAATAGTTTCTTCTTTGAATAGGTCAAATCACCTCAAATATTGAGGAAGAAGGTATTTAGTTATAAGAAATAAATGCCTTTTTTATAATTTTATTCACAAATTCTGTGATTAACTCATTATTAGTTTTGGTAACAGTTTCCTATTCCTTCAAATTACCCTAATAATCTGACAATATTTACAGAAATACTGTCTTTGGAATACCATGACCCTTATTTCCCTAAATTCCTTCCTCTCTAGTTATTTCAATATATTACTATAATGATTTCCTGTTATTTTACATTTTCAAAGTGTATTCATTTCTTTTGTCTTCTCAGTCTATTTTACATGCAGTGTTTTTGTTTCTGTTTTTAATTTAATTTAATCTCCCCTGAAGTAGTAGCTCCCAAATTTTGTTACCCATTAGAATTATTTGGGGAAGTTTTTAAATCCCTATGCTCAGATTTTACCCCTTAAAACTTATGGGGCGGTAGGACATTATATAAGATTCTACAAAGTTTCCATGCACCAAGGTAACTTTCTAGAAACCTACAACGTCCAGGTGGGTCCCTGGACCAGAAAACTCCTGAAATGCAGAAGGGTCAGCCTTTCTAGAACATCAACTAATTCCACTCCCTTTTCTCATATTATCAACAGCCCTTTCCAACATGAAAAAGTTAGAATGGCCACTGTCCAAATACCCCTAATGAGTGAGACAAGAGATCAAAGGTGATGGTGGAGTTATACAGAGAAGGTCATATTTAACAAATGAGTATGAGTACTGAATCCACATATTGGTATTTCTTTTATTCTCCAGCACCTTAGAGCAGCCAAATATAAAAACCCAAAATTGTGGAATTGTAATGCATACCAAACTCTGAAATCTATTTGACAACTGATTGTTGCAAAAATGTACTCTGAAATTTACTGCTTTTTGATATATGTTACTTAAAAAACAAAAAGAAAAAAAAGAGAGAAGGAAGAGTATAATATAGAAGACAGGATTTAACAAATGAGAATGACTGCTGAATCAATATATTGATATTTCTTTTGGACTCTAGTGTCTTGGAACAGCTAGAAGAAAAAATAAAAGATCATGGAACTGGAACTGTAACCCATACCAAATTTGGCTGTTACCTTCTATTTGTCATGAATAAACTCTTAAGTTATACTGACAACAAAATTATTTAGTAAAAAGTGGCCTAAAATGATCATGATGATGAATATGCAACTATGTGATAATACTGTGAATTGCTGAGTGTATGTGTTGGGAATGTTTGTGTTTTTTTCTTGTAATTTTTTTTTAATTAATAAAAAATTAAAACAAAACAAACAGAAAGTGGCCTAACCTCTCTCTCCAGCCAACACAAAAAGCAAACTCACTGCCCTCCCCCTGTCTACATGGGACATGACTCTCAGGGGTGTAAACCTTGCTGACAATGTGGGACAGAAATCCTACAATGAGCTGGGACTCAGCATCAGGGATTGAGAACACCTTCTCGACCAAAATGAGAAAGAATAAAATAAGACAAAATAAAGTGTCAATAGTTGAGAGATTCCAAACAGAGTCAAGAGGTTATCCTGGAGGTTATTCTTACTGATTAAATAGATATCACCTTGTTAGTCAAGATGTAATGGAGAGGTGAAGGGACCTATCTGAAAATGTAGAGCTGTGTTCCAGTAGCCATGTTTCTTGAAGATGACTGTGTAATGTTATAGCTTTCACGATGTGATTGTGATTGTGAAAACCTTGTGTCTGATGCTTCTTTTTTCTAACCATTATCGAGGACGGGTAAAACATACAGAATAAAAATAAATAATAGGGGGAACAAATGTTAAAATAAATTTAGATTGAAATGCTAGTGATCAATGAAAGGGAGGGGTAAGGGGTATGGTGTGTATGAATTTTTTTCTGTTTTCCTTTTATTTCTTTTTCTGAATTGGTGCAAATGTTCTAAGAAATGATCATGATGATCAATAAACAACTATGTGATGATAGTGTGAATTACTGATTATATATGTAGAATGGAATGACTATAAATTAAGAATATTTGTGTTTTTTGTATAATTTTTTTAAAAATTAGTAAAAAAGAAAAAATAATAGGGGGAAATAAAAGGTATGAGAAGACTTGTTTTTTTATTTTTATTTCTCTTCTGGAGTAATGAAAATGTTCTAAAATTGATCATGGTGATGTATGCACAACTACATGATAAACAACTACATGTGAGCCACTGATTGTATGGTCAATGGTTTACACGGAAGGTGTGGATGGATATATCTTAATAAAATTGCATTTTACAAAAAAAAATGTGGCTTCAGAGAAATGTTTCAGAATTCAGATGCTTTAAAATTTTAGAAGTTAATAGAGTGCATATGCTATATAGTCTATCACGTGTAAAGAGAATCTGTGGCATTAATTAATACATTAATATTCAAAAGCAAAAACTATATTCACAATGACTAGGACAAATAAAAACTGTAAATAGCTTCATGTTAATTAAGACCTGACTTCATCACCAAATGAATTACCAAATAAATCCTTCGGTAATTCAGAGCTTTTAGATTATAGAATTGAAGACAAGAGATTGTAAAAGTGTCGCACGTAAAGAAAAGTCCTCAGTACTCCCCATGAAATAGTCTGAAAGCCATTGGCAAAATGTTTCTGTAAAGATGCAAGTGAAAATGTTTTGGTGTATGCTGCTAAAGTGAAGGGAAACATCTGTTGAGAAAGATATACGTTGTGCTGTGTGTGTTTTGTACTTTTCAAAGTGTTTTATTTTACTGTTTATTTTTTGTATTACTTTTTTCAATTTATAATAAAATTAAAAACCTGAGTCTCCTACCCGTGGAAGAATGGAACCAATCTTTGTGATTATCATTAAAAGAAAAAAGTAACATCTACTAGATGAAAGAAAATATTTTTAAAGTGAAAAAGGCAGATTGTTAAAATTAATGGTGGCCTAAAGCATGACACGAACGAGTTCATCATAAATACAACACTGAAATAAAACTGTGAGTGTGTTTTAACAATTAAAATCAGCATAAAACTACTCAGAGACTATTTCTGTGAAAATGTAAACATAACTAATTCATGAAGACAAGCATGAAAACATGTAATCTAAAGGGAAATTAGAATATTAGAGAGTCCTAAATAGAAGCTTAATAACAATAAAAGAGGGAAAAAGGGGATGTCAAATAAAATAATTTTGGGAAATTCTGGTTTAAATAAAGTTAAATAGGGTTTTCTCCACTCAGATTTCTCAGGGCCTTAAATAGAACGTATTTTCATAATCTCTAAGACACATAGAATATGAAGCACTCAGACTTCTCTAATCTCCAAACTCTTTGTTCTTTAAAGCATTTAAGTGTGACTAACACTCCAAAGAACATGAAACTAACAGAAATGTATTTGTAAATTTGGGGATCTGAGGTCTTCAAGATTCAACTTCTATCGCAGACCACTAATTTTCTTAACCTTATGAGTCATCAGTCATCATTTAATGCTACCTCCAAGTAATGTAATCAAATCCTCAAAGATCATTAAATTTCACTTTAATAGCATGAACTATCATATAAAAAAGAAATAATGTATGTTCCCACATGCTAAATTTCAAAACAAAACTTGAAATAATCAACACATTTACCATTTCAAAAAATCAGAGAGGTAATTTGTACAAATATTGGAATGCTATACCTCATCAAATTCTTCAGTCATTTTTCTGATGATTTCTGCATTCTGCATATTTCGAAACATCTCTATTCTCACAGTACCTGTGGAACAACAGATTTTACAATTAATCTTTCTTCCATCCCATGCCCAATATGAAATTTAATCTAGCCATTGTTTGAAAAGTTGAATAAATTAATAAAATTGTGGGTTTATCTTCCTACTCAAGACCCAGTACATCTATTCTAAAGGAACCTTTTCTTTAGACATTTTTAAATAACTGAGTATCTTGTGATAAAGGTAAGTATGAGGGAAAATACCAAGAGGAAGTTAGAAACAGAGAATAAGAATGAATTTACGTTATAAGAAGGGCCCCGAATATTGATTTAAATATGTACCAGTGCTGTCCAGACCTATAACTGGCTTCCTTCTTCTTAAAAACCTTCAAGTATAGAGAATTTCTCCTTTCGTGGTTCTTAACTAATATTTCTCCATCATCAGAATCTTCTTCGATAAAGTAAAATGATGTCCCTTGATCAAGTATCACACTTCAGTTAAATTGTTTCTCTGAACATGAAAAGTGGCTTGGTAACTTCTAGATAATTACTAAAGAAAAAGTTGACTCATCTCATTCTTTCATACCACTTTTAGCCACTTCATTTTTATTTCAAATATGGATAGTTAAATAGCGTTCTTACACTAAAGAGGGTTTATGGAGAAAAGTTAATGTGTAAGTGTAAAATATTAAAAGATCACAAGAGTGTGACACACTAAATCAGTAAGCAAAAAACTTAAAATAGAGTATCTGGCAGGCTCCAATTAAAATCAAATGTAAAAAGGAAAGAGTCTTTCAATAGCATACTATGTTCTTATAGGAGTACTAGAATAGCCACTAAGTCAAGAAAGTGTGGTCTTAATTCAGAGTACCTCCAAAAATAATATTGGAACATATAGCATATTAAACTTGACATAGCTTTTACTTATCTATTAAAAGGGAGAAGTGACACATGCCCTATCTTTTAGCAAGAACCATTCTCTAGCATGTTTTATTCACTTGATACACTTGTGTGTATCAATGGAGAGCTTCTTCCATTTTCAGAACTACGAATTCATTAAGTACCACCAACAGGTATTCCCTATATTCAACTCTTTCCTGAAGAGATGAGAATGTACAAATGGGGAGCAGAGAAGGGAAGGAAAAATATTTTCAAAGCTCTCCTTCCAAATAGCTCTCCTTTCAAAGCAGTCTCCTGTACAAAATGGAGAAATGTTATATTGTGACTTTATTATTTTAATTCCAGAAAGAATATTGAAGACAGGATGCTTATACCTTAAAATATAATTGTTATTTTTGCAAAGACATTAAAAAATTAAACACACAGGAAACCTGCATTAAATTACTTATTATATATTTTGCATTTCAACTAAAAGTACTTTCTGTTAAACATTCCTGAAATCACCTACAAAAAACTACCACAAAAAAAAGGTATTCAACCTTGTTTGGGCCATGAATCATTTTATAAATCCTTAACAGACCTCCACAGGTAAAAGGTTTATGATTTCATGGCACTTTTAATAAGTAAAATTTCTTAATAAGTTCTAAAGTAAGCAGAAGGAAAAACAGATTTTTAAATTATGATGGAGAATTTTTTCACAATGATATATGCACACACAAATCCGAATGACCATAATACAACAAAAGTTGATTAGATTAAAAACAGGCCATTCTTAGTGACTCCATGCTGCGATTATACTTCAAAGTGCCAGGGATGCAGAAGATCTTTTGGTATTTGATCTAAAATAAAAGTTTAGAGTTCTGTTAAGTAAATCTGTATCATAACACAATGACAACAAGGCCTATGTTCAAAATAACCAGAGATCATCTTGTTTCTTATTTAAATCAAACTTTTCTGACTTCAGCTGTAAGTTAAAGAAACTAGTCCATATGTAGAAATACTGACACTAACTGAAACAAGTGCTTTTCAAACAAATCAGCTCCAACATGTTCTTTAAGCATAATGAAATAAAATTCAAAGAAAATATAATAAATATAAATACAAATATAATTCCCTATTTTAAAAAGTATTAAAGCTATTTATAATAAAATATTTACTATATCAATATTTATTATGCACAGGCACAACTATAGTAGCTCTAAATAGTATAAAGTTTAGAGTGCTTAAATGCCCTATAAGAACTTTGAATCACTCAATGCAATCCTAAATTTCTACAAGTCTTCTTAGATTAAAAAAAAAAAATTAAAATATGGGTAGAAGGAAGAAAAGAAGAAAAAAGGAAAGTAAGACAAGGAAGGAAAGAATATAAGAAGAAAGGAGGAAGGAGGGAGGGAGGGAGGGAAAGAGTGAATAAAGGAGGGTGGGAAGGAGAAAGTTTCTAAAAGTTTGAAAGCACCTTTATACTGAATATGTACAAAGAATTAGGGTATTATTATGTATCTCTAGCTCAGAATAAGATATTCACACCATACAAAAGACACAAGATGGATCTATGAGAAAATTAACTGAATGCTTGTCTTTTACTCCAGATCAAGGGACTACGCAATATAGGAGGGGTTTCCATGAGATTACTAATAAGAGACTAACTTTCAATGAATTTTTTTTTTTAATTAAAACACTATCTATATAGCCAACCAGAGGCAGGGACTGAATCAGACCTTATGATCTCTCCTCCTTATAATTTTGTTAAAGGGTAATTAATTATTAAACACTTATTAATCTCATACTACGTGACAAGCACAGGGTTAGATTCAGGTAACACAAGGATACAAAAGGCATGATTAGTATCTTCAAAAATCTTTTACAAAACTTCTCCCAGACCTAAGTGATTCAGACGAAGTAATGGCTAAGACAATTCTTGTATTATATGAAAATCAAAATGAAGGATCCTGAACTCAAAATAGTGAGATGCAACTTTACAGTTAGATAAAGGGAAGCATTCCATTCAAAAGTAAATATGTATTTTTAAGAGATTTATTTTATGACACTCTTTCTGCTCTTTTAAATGTAGTAATGAAACATTTGGGCTATTTGGGAAATTATATTAAAAACAGGAATAAAATAATCAACTCCTTTTCCTTTTCAATTATTTTAGAACCTATCTTTCCATAGCTGTTTTTCTCAGCAGGGCAAAAAGTTTTCAAAATTCATTTTAAAGTAGGTAAGCGTCTTGCTTTATAAGAAGAGTCTCAAGAGGACAATCAAATTGAGTTCTATAAAAATATAAAAAGCAACATACTGTTTTCTCTATCTAAATATACATGTAACCATATCAATAGGCTGCTATGCTAAGAGACTGATTATAATTTAAGCAACACATGGCTTACAGTAATATTACCCTAGAATTAAAGAAATTACTGCTTATAAAGTATACTGGCTGTAAATTTTTATTAATTTTTATTTAGTAGAGTGAATATTTTATTGTTTTTCCATTTATTTCTCCCTGGATTTTGGCAATTCAGAAGTCAGACAGATATACCCAAATGAATACCATTTCTAAGTCAAGTATGACCACTCTTATGGTCAGTCTTTGATAACCAGCCTTTAAGATGCTCTCCTAATAATCTCCACCTTGTGAAACTTAAGACCTTATGTAATCTCCTTCATTGAGTCAGGGCTAAATTTAGTAACTCTGGTCTAACAAATTCAATAAGGAGGAAGTGACTATGTGTGACTCAGAGTCAAGGTCATAAAGGCAGTGTGGCATCACTCTCTCTATTGGATCACTAGTACAGGGAAACAAGGCATCCTGTCACAAAGATACAGGCAGCCTATGGAAAGGTCCAGGTGTTGAGGAAATGAGGACATCAGCTGAAAGCCACGTAAATCAGCCTTCCTGGCAGAGAATTCACTCCCAAATAAGCTTTAAGATAAGGCCTGGAAGGCAGTATGACCCTGAGCAAGAACCACCCAGCTAAGCCTCTACACCAAATGCCTGACCCACAAACTGGGAAAGGTATATAGTGGAGATTTAACTACATTTTCAAAGGAATAGCAATGTTCATAAGTGAAGACTATATCTCCATCTTAATTTAATGGTTATGCGGCTTTAAGTCAGTAGGTTACGGCTTATGAATTTGTTACAGAGCAATAAATAACTAATACAGATTTCATAAAGATTTCCACTAACAATTTCCAGGAAAGTTGCTGCATTTTAAGAGGATTTTACATATTTTTAAAAAAATTTAAAGGGAAAGGACAATGGTAATACCACAATTTCAGAAACAGTAAGTGATCAAGCGATTCCATTCTCAGGCTACTTGAGAGAAATATAAAAGTCCATAAAAAGAAATACAAGAATTTTTTAACCTTTATTCATAATAGCATACATGTATATGCATATGTATGAGTGTATATAATATCCATGAACACAGGGAAACACAACAGATGAATTAAAAACTGTGGACTAAGCAATAAAATGAAACAGACTATCGATACATGCAATAACATGGATGATTCTTCCAGACATTATGCTGAGTGAAAAAAGCTATACTAAAAGAGGAGAATGTATAATGTGATTCCATTTACATGAAATTCTAGACCAAGAAAAATTAATGTATTTAGGTGGGGTGACAGGGTGGAGATTATCTAGAAAGCAATGGAATTTTCTAGGGAGACAGAAATATTTCATATCTACATTCAAGTGTTGTTACATGGGGTATACATTAGGAAATCATCGATCTGCACATTTAAAATATCTGAATTTTAATGTATCTAAATTATATCTTATTAACATTGACTTTAAAAACTCAAGAAAAAAGACAATGCAAATCCCTACTATTTCAGTAATAATTTACACATCATTGTTAAGATACTTCCAGTGTAAATTATACTCAACTCTATTTCCATGACTGACAGGGCAGTTTTCATATAGTGGACATTTAACAACATTTTCAATGGACTAGCAATATATATGAGTGAGGACTGTATCCCTGCCTTAATTTAGTGTTATACATGAGGGGCAACAACACAGTAACCAGCATTAAAGTAATATGAAAACACAATGCCATACTGAGCATCTTTAAAGGTGACAATTATGCACCCAAATAGCCACTATGAATGAAATAAAAGTAGGTATGTAAAGCCATAATTCTGAAAGCGAATGAAAGCTTGATATTGCTTGATACTTAAAAAAAAAAAAAAAAAAAGGAAAAAACAGGGAAAAATTCTTCCTCTGTCACAATTACTATTTCAAAGGTGCGCCTATTTACTTTGTATCTATTCATTCTTCTCCAGTTAGGTCCCACAACTCTTCTGAAATTGCTTCCTCAGACAAATTACCTCCCAATTGCTGCAAACAGCCTTTCTTTAGAATTACCCCACACATTCTCTTTAAAGCATTTGCTCATTATATTGTTTTTTTTGGGGGGGAGGTGGGGGGGGTGCAAGATTCAGGATCATTATATTGGTTTTTAAAAATCATATTCTCTGCACAGTATTCACTGATCACTTATTTTGATCTCTCACTAATTTTGATTCACTTTTCTGAATAGATATAGGTAATTTTCAAAGTACTGTGCAACAAGTTTTTCTTTGTTCCTTTTTACATTCTTTAACTTGGATATATGATCTTTTTGCACCCAACTAGCACATCCACTAGAGAAAAGACTGTTAGAGAAGACCACCAGTTATTTATTTTTGCATTCTCCCATTCCCTTGAAAAACATCTGACATCTGAAGCCCTTCTTTATTCCTACATCTATTAACCTATCTTCGACAAAAGACAAAAAAATCTTGCTGTACCGCAAGACTAGTACTCAAAATAAATGGAAGAACTAATCTGAGTACATCTTTGCATTCTTGACAACTATAGATTCATATTTCTAATAGAAAATCATTCTAAGATTATGGACAATAAAGGTAAATGAAAGATCTGAAATAATTCAGATACAAAACTATATAAATAAGATTTAAAAACAAATTTTAAAAAGAGATCATTTTCGACCTTCTTAATCATTAACTAATTATCTTACCTCGAGAACATAGAAAGAATAACCTACCCACATATATATTCTATAATAAAAAAATAAAAGATTGTTTGGAGCAGGTTCTCCTAATGAGGTGTCTAACAAATATAAAGGAGGACTTTTTGAAACTGTCATTTTTAACTACACATAATTCCAGAAACTAAGGAAACATCAGAAAGCTACCATCAAGTTCTTGATAACTTAAATTATGTTATTGTGGGTGGTTGTGTAACTTAGTACAAGCTCTATGATGGGAAATTCGATAAATGTCAGTCAAAATTGCAAATTTCCATAGTCTTTGAACTTGATATTGTACTTACAGAAAAGTATCTGTGAACTCGCACATGCAAAATATTGAATGTATATGACTATTGTCTAAAGCACCGTTTGCAAAAAGGAAATAAAACCCATGTATATCAATAAGGATCTGGTTAAAAAAATGAAAAGTGATTATGATAATGAGGATGCGTGGGCAGCTAACATTTGGATGCTTAATATCTGCCAGGAACTGTGTTAGTAATAAATATTTGATGTTGATTAATACATTTAATCTTGACAACAACCACATGAATAATGTACATCTCCAATTTTACAGATGAAAACAACTGAGGTACTCAGAGGTTTGACAACCTAGTGAGAATATAAAGGACAGTTTCCCAGTGGAGAGCTAGTGTTAAATGCAAGTACACTGGACATAGGTCTGTGTTTAATGACTATTCTTTACTTACTCACAAAGAATGCCTCTATACAATGAAATCTACGGAACTGTGGAAAAAATAAAAACAAAATAAAGCTGTCTATGATTGATATGGAAAGATCTGTAGGATATATGTGTACACATGAAAAAGAAAGGTAAATGTATGTGTGTTTGTACATGCATTAAAATATTTCTGGAAAGATATATAATTATCTAGTAAAACTGGTTGCCTGTGGTAAAGAGAAATGTTTGGCTGGGCTTTAAAAATGTAAAGATGACATTACATTGCACACCCTTCATATTTTTTGAAATTTGAATGATAGGAATTTATGACTCAATAAATAAATTTCAACAGTCATTTCAAGATTCATTATAAATATCTTGGATATATGTGATCAGTATAGGTGGTACATGCAAAAATTGGGAAGAAAACGTACCTCATAAACTAATATAAATCTACATTTCCAAAAGATATAAAATCACTTAAGAAGCCATAAAAATAGAAATAGTTATTACATCTTCTCTTACTGATGAGTCTGTCTCTAGATGGCAGCCTGTACTTTGTAACATTCTTTGGAAAAACTAATACACTCCTGTACTTCTTCCTCGTAAATTGAAAAGACAAGTGAAACACCAAGTAAAGATTTAAAAAGCCCAACTGTATATTGCCATATGATACATAAGTATCAATTATAGACTTTCATGACTGCATAGGGTATCTACTATTTACATCAAAAACAAACTTATCAGGTATTACTAATTCAAATTTTGGAGCTTGGTCAAGTCATGCTGTTATAATCCAGGACTCAGTAAACCAGATACTTGTATACCAGTGTTAGTAATGACATTATTCACAGAAGTGAATAAACAAATGTGGGAAAAAACAACAACAGATGAATGGATGAATAAAACATGGCTCATGCACACTAGAGAACATTATTCACTCTGAAGAAGTTTTGAGACATGCACCAACATGAGTGTTCTAGTTTGCTAGCTGCCGGAATGCAAAATACCAGAAACGGAATGGTTTTTAAAAAAGGAAATTTAATGAGTTGCTAGTGTACAGTTCTAAGGCCGAGAATTAAAACAAGTTTATAGAAAAGTCCAATCAAAGGCATCCAGGGAAAGATACCTTGGTTCGAGAAGGCCGATGAAGTTCAGGGTTTCTCTCTCAAATGAGAAGGCGCACGGCGAACACAGTCAGGGCTTCTCTCTTGGCTGGAAGGGCACATGGCGAATACGGCGTCATCTGCTAGCTTTCTCTCCTGGCTTCTGGTTTCATGAAGCTCCCCGGGAGGCGTCTTCCTTCTTCATCTCCAAAGTTCACTGGCTGGTGGACTCTCTGCTTTGTGGTGCTGCTCTCTCTGAATCTCTCTCTCCAAAATGTTTCCTCTTTTATAGGACTTCAGAAACCAATCAAGACCCACCCAAATGGGTGGAGACATATCGTGACCTAATCCAATTTAACAACCACTCTTGACTAAATCACATCACCCAGGCAGATGATCTCATTACAGTTTCAAACATACAGTATTGAATAGAGTATTCTGCCTTTATGAAATGGGATTTATATTAAAACATGACTTTTCTTAGGGGGCATACTTCCTTTCAAACCAGCACAATGGGTGAACCCTGAAACATTATCCTGAGTGAAATAAGCAAGGCACACAAGTACAAATATTATATGATGTCACTTATATGAAATTACCTAGAATTAGCAAATTTGCAGAGACAGAGCAGATTAAGGTTACCAGCAGAAGAAGTAAGTGGGGAGGGGGAGAGTTTGCTTAGTAGGTATAGAGCATATTAAAAAAAGAGTGGCAGATGACTAAGCAAAGTTTGATACGCCTCATACCAGCAGAAGAAGTAAGTGGGGAGGGGGAGAGTTTGCTTAGTAGGTATAGAGCATATTAAAAAAAAAGAAGAGTGGCAGATGACTAAGCAAAGTTTGATACGCCTCATAAATTATTGCACCTGTAGATATTTGTGTCTTTTTTTGATTGGCTCTTTTGACACTTTTCTTTACTGTGTTGATTTTAGGGACAGAGACTATAACTAAATATATGACACATTTAAGAAATGCTTGGCATTATGTCAGTTTTTTCTTTTCAAAATAAGTTATGCAGTACATTTCATTAGATGCTTTTAAAACACTTTATGAGTAAGCCACTGTGCTGGTTTGAAAGGAAGTATGCCCCCTAAGAAAAGCCATGTTTTAATATAAATCCCATTTCATAAAGGTAGAATAATCCCTATTCAATACTGTATATTTGAAAATGTAATCAGATCATCTCCCTGGATGATGTGATTTAGTCAAGAGTGGTTGTTAAATGGGATTAGGTGATGACATGTCTCCACCCATTTGGGTGGGTCTTGATTGGTTCACTGGAGTCCTATAAAAGAGGATACATTTTGGAGAAAGAGATTCAGAGAGAGCAGAGAATGCTGCAGCACCACAAAGCAGAGTCCACCAGCCAGTGACCTTTAGAGATGAAGAAGGAAGACCTCCCGGGGAGCTTCATGAAACCGGAAGCCAGGAGAGAAAGACAGCAGATGATGCTGTGTTCGCCATGTGCCCTTCCAGCTGAGAGAGAAGCTCTGACTGTGTTCGCCATGTGCCGTCTCACTTGAGAGAGAAACCCTGAACTTCATCGGCCTTCTTGAACCAAGGTGTCTTTCCTTGGATGTCTTAGATTGGACATTTCTATAGACTTGTTTTAATTGGGACATTTTCTCGGCCTTAGAACTGTAACTTAGCAACTCATTAAATTCCCCTTTTTAAAAGCCATTCCGTTTCTAGTATATTGCATTCCAGCAGCTAGCAAACTAGAACAGCCACTATGAACAACATTAAAAAAAATGGAAACACAGCCTCCAGAGAAATCTCTAAGAGCTAAAGAAGAATGTTTACTGATAAATTTTCGAATTCCACCAACCTCAAACATTTCCAGAATCTCTTGGAACAAACTCCATTTCAGTTTTTTTGTCACCTAAGAACACCGTTCTCATTATTTTTCAAACTTATTTCATTTATGAGCAAAACAGTTTTTGCCTGCTTGATCACCACATTCACAGTCAGCAGCCAAGACTCTAAGAGGCCATCACCAAAATTCAAATGGTGGTAACCTGCTACCTTAAAGTCAATATAAGAGTAGGCAAAACTACAATTGCAAGCCAAACATCCCAGAACAAAATGTTTTGAGGAATCATCACTAACACAAGGTCCTATATCACCTAATATAAAATAAAGCTTAAAAAAAATTAATTAGGTATACCTTAATTTGATAACTATTTGTATTACCAATTGACATAATTACAAATATATTCCTGCATAGTCTATGAGAACATATAAAAACTATTTTTAAAAAATCTACATATTCAAAGACAAATTACAGAAGCATTTATTTAGCAAACATGGATAGTATTCTACTAGGTCCTGGTGATATAGTAATGAAGGCATGCTCCCTCCATGTTGTCAAAAGTGTGCATAACAATAGCAACAACATGCATTAAGATACATTAGGTCAGAATATTCAGTCGGATGGGGGACAGAGACATTTCTGGAAAAACCATCGCGATGGCCACCCAATGAGAACCCCAAGTTCAGTTTAAACTTGTATTGGCTGGCGGTAGTGGTACTGGAAAAACTACATTTGTAAAACATCAGGTGACTGGTGAATTTCAGAATTATGTAGCCAACTTGGATGTTAAGGTACATCCCCTTGTGTTCCGTATCAACAGAGGACCTATTAAATTCAATGGATGTTATCCTGCCAGACAGCAGAAGTTCAGTGGACTGAGAGATGGCAACTATACCCAAGTTCAGTGTGCCATTATAATGTCTGATGTAACACCAACAGTCACTTACAGGGATGTGCCTAATTGGCATACAGATCTGGTATGAGTGTGTGAAAACATCCCCATGAGGTAGCGCTGCAACAAAGCAGATATTAAGGACAGGAAACAAGGCAAAATCCATTGTCTTCTACCGAAAGAAGAATCTTTAGTACTATGGCATTTCTGCCAAAAGTAACCATAATTTTGAAAAACCATTCCTTTGGCTTGCTAGAAACTGATTGGTGACCCTAACTTGGAGTTTGTTGCCATGCCTGCTCTTGCCCCACCAGAGGTTGTCATGCACACAGCTTTGGCAGTACAGTATGAGCATGATGTAGAGGTTGCTCAGACAACTGCTCTGCCGGATGATGAAACATGCTCGAGGACAGATCATTTTCTCTGATGATGATGAAATGAAGCTGGAAATCAATAATTACCAAAGAACTGAAACTTCAACAAATACATGGACGTTAAACAACACATCCTTAAACAATCAGTGGCTGACAGAAGACCCTGCAAGAGGAAACAGTAAATATCTGGAGACAAATGAAAGTGAGAATACAACATATCTCGCTTATGGCATTGTAAAGGCATGGTGAAAAGGGAAATTTATAGCTCTGAATAACTACATTAAAAATGAAGAAAGAGCTAAAACCAAAGACCTAACTGAATAAGCAGGAAAGAGCAGAAAACTAACCCTAAAGCAAGAAGAAGAAAAGAATGACAAAGACTGAAGCAGTATTAAATGAACTGGAGAACAACAACAAAAAAAGAAGCAATAACAACAAAAATTGGTTCTTTGAGGTGATCAGAAAGACCAATTAGCTAAACTGAGAAAGTAAAAAGAGAAGAAATGCAAATAAATAAATTCAGAAATGAGAGGGATGTAATTACAGTGGACCCCAAAGAAATAAAAATTTTTTTTAAGAATATACAATGAAAACTGTGTGCCAGCAAACCATACAACTTTGATGAAATGGACAATTTACTAAAAATATAGAAATACCCTACACTGGCTCAAGAAGAAATAGAAGACCATAATAAACCAATCACAAGTAAAGAGATACAATCAGTTATCAAAAACCTAAGGTATGTTCCCAGTGCCTGATCATGCTAAAACAAACAAAAAAGCCCTAAGGTACAAATGTCTACTTGGTATATACTGAGAAGAGCTGAAAGAAATGACACAGACATTTGAACATTTGTTCATAGCAGCATTATTAACAATCGCCAAAAGATAAAAACAAAACAATGCCCCTCAACAAATGAGTGGATTAACAAATGTGGATATTCTAGTTTGCTAGCTGCCAGAATGCAACACACCAGAAACGGATTGGCTTTAAATAATAGGGGATTTATTTTGTTAGTTCTTCAGAGGAAAGGCAGCTAACTTTCATCTGAGGTTCTTTCTTATGTGGGAAGGCACAGGATGATCTCTGCTGGCCTTCTCTCCAAGCCTCTAGGTTCCAACAACTTTCCCCGGGATGATTTCTCTCTGTATCTCCAAAGGCCTGGGCTGAGCTGCGAGTGCTGAGATGAAGTACGCTTAGCTGCTTGGGCTGTGCTACATTGCACTCTCTCATTTAAGCACCAGTCAATTAAGTCAAATGTCATTCATTGCAGCAGGCACGCCTCCTAGCCAATTGCGGATGTAACTAGCAACAGATGAGATTCACGTACCATTGGCTCACATCCACAGCAACAGAACTAGGTGCCTTCACCTGGCCAAGTTGACAACTGAATCTAACTATCACAGTGGTATATACATACGATGGAATATTATGCAGCAGTAAGACAAAATGACATCCTGAAGCACATGACAAGATAGATGAACCTTGAGGACATAATGCTGAGTGAAATTAGCCAGATACAAAAGGATAGATACTGTATGATTACACTTTTATGACCATGGTGAAAGTAAAATCAGAGGTTTATAATACAGAATACAGGGGACTTAGAGATATACAGAAGCTAAAGATGGGTGAACAGTTAGCGAATGAGGTTGAACTCCAATGTAAGGGAATATATAGAAGTGAAGGTAGTTCTCTAGTGGGTCTATAAGTAATATTACCACATTGAAGATAAACAAGATTGAAAGGGGTTGTATAGATCTGCGTGTCCCACTGATTAAACTTGAGATATAAATTAGTCCTTGTAAGAACAACTTCAAATGTATGATTCATGTACAAAGAGTATTTAAGTCCAGGGTACAGGGGGAATACTGCTATTGCATGCTATGAGCTATGTTTAAAAGGAAAATATCAGCACTATCACAGCAACAGCAGGGGTAAATAATGGCAAGAGGGACAAGAGTTAAGAGGAGATTTAGATTTCCTATTTGGCAAGGGTGTATTTATCGGTTTTCTTTCTCTTGGGAACAATGAAATTACCCAAAATTGAGAATGTTGATGGACTGCAGACTTCGAGCACTATACATGATCCCTGATGAATGCAGATAGCTAAATGATGCACTGACTGAGAAGTAGATTGGCGAATGATGATTTATACTTACAAACAAATGTTGTGCTGCTACAAAAAAGGAACAAAGTCGTGAAGTAAGCAACAATCTGAATGAACGGGTGGGACATTTGACGAGGTAAATTAAGCCAGAATTAAAAGAGCAATATTTGTATGGTCTCCTTTAGAAAATGCTTATTAGAAAACAGGGGCCTAGATCGTAAGCTTTTATAGCAGACACATTTAGTCCGGACATTATAGCAGACATATTTAGAGACAAGAACGAAGCCGATCAGGTTGGGGTTAAAGTAATTCAGAACACAGGGGTAAGGAAGACATTGTCTAAATCTTAGAACCATACATACTCTTTGAGACCCAAGGGACAAAGGATTATTTGGTCAAAAACCAAAATTTTCTATAGTACATAATCTAAGTCAACCTATCTGTATAGCTCATTTGAACAACTGAAACACAGGGAGCCCAGAATAAGAAAGAGGTCCTTTAATCCTATATAGCTTAATGTAATGTCTGGATGCATCCTAGAGTATATTAAGAAGATAATAAAAAAAATTGGCAAAGTCCCTTGAGGGAAGGGAATAAAAATATGGAACTATTAAACTTTACCATCAGGAAATCCCCTGATACTGTGTC
>PVIY010027011.1:0-34672 GCA_004026745.1 Myrmecophaga tridactyla
ATTAGATTTAGCATCACTAATTGCAGAAGACACTCCCCTTTGGCTGATTACAAATGGAATCAGCTGTGGATGCAGCTGACGTGATCATGACCTAATCCTATGAAATGTCCTCATTGCAACAGACAGACCAGCGCTTGCCCAACCAGACAAACAGGCACCACAACTTGGCCAAGTTGACACGTGTCCCTAACCATGACAGATGTCCTAACAGGGTCCCTTGTTATCCTCTTCATCAAATTCCTAGTATCTCTTATTCATCATCTTATCTCTCTACTCTTAAATGCTACTATGCATCCACAACTCAACAAATGATTACAATGAAGGATACAAAAGCAGCGTGAATCAGATGGTGAAAATCTTGAACATCAACTAACCTGTGAAATCAGCAGTGAAACACAGGAGACTTTTAGTGGTGAATGAGTGATTAAACATCTTTGGTCAAACCCCTATAATCAAGGGAATAACCAAAAAGGGGGGTGGGTAATAGAGAGAGCCCTAGGAACCCCTCGGAGCCAAAATGCCTTTGCCCTAACTCTTTAAATTCCCTCTTGTTTCCTCTTGCTATCTTTTGAAATTTGAAATCCTCACCAAGGCAGCTGACCCAGATAGCCAATCAAGCTCTGAGTTTATTACATTTGAACCAACATAAACCTGCCCTAAACCCAGCCCTAAGATAGACAAAACTTAGTCCAATCAATAGGAGTCACGCTAGCTTCCTTTATGTTTATAAAAACCATTTACCTGAAGCTACTTCCATTCTTACAAGTAATCTGGCTTCCTTTGTTGCAGCAAAACTTTGGTGTCCCAAATAAAATGCTGTAATTCATACACTTGACTCTGTAAATTTGATTTGAAAGGCAAGATTTGAAAGAAAAATCTATAAATTGTCTTTCAATACACCTGAGCATGCACTTTTAGAAAGTTTTCCCAGCCAGTGCTGGGGAAACCAAGGCCCAACACAACCTAACTTCTCCAGCTCATAAACCACCACTGGAGCCATGGAGAGGCAATGGTGGCAGTAAGTGAATAGGTGGCTACAACCTACCTAGACAAGGTCCCACAAGAAGATTCTCCCCACCGAGAGCTGTGAAATAACACTGTTTTGTGGTTTCCCCAGATTGGGAACTTAAACTTCATTCTGCAATGAATGACTCAAGAATTATCCAGCTGGGACATTTTATTTCTGCCTTTGAAAACTTAAGGTCAGAAAGAGAAAGGAAAACCCTATATCTGTATCCCAGTTATCTACAGGCTAAGGGGGAAAACTGGAAATATCCAACTTCCTGATTTCAATGTTTGACAGATGACAATACTGAGATCCAAGCATTGGTCAATACAAAAACAATCCTGACTCCTAGATTTCAAAGGTGTTATTTTAATGCAACCTAAGCCACTTGGGGAAGAAGGAAGCCCTTTGAACTTGGTTCACATTCAAAGTAAGTTTGCTCTCTTAACTTGGGCCTCCTGGGGTATCTGTACACCAAGGCCTGGGCTTCAGGGCAAGAGACTAGGAGAGTTGTGGATTCTACCTTCCTCATTTACACTTCTACATCTTTCACAGGTAACCTTTTGGGGAGGGAAGGTTTCCTATAAAGACAGCTCTGGGGGCTCAGGCACTAGTCTTGAGAGTGTACTTTTCCCTCCTGGCCCCTCTACCCTCACTCCTGTCTGCATAGGGCACACACCTGCAGGGAGGAATTAGGTCAGATATGTTGAAATAAAATAAAATGAGATCACCAGGGGGAGTGCGGGGTGGGGAACTCATTGTTTTAAATTAGAGAACAATTTAAATGTTCAACAGTAAGGTAAACCAGTTAAACCGTGGCTCTTTGATGGAATATTATTTAACCATTAAAATAATATTCTTGAGAAATATTTAATAACATGGAAAACATTCAAGATATAATTAAGTGAACATGGTAGATCGCAAAGCAGCACATTCAGGATGAACCCAATTTTATTTAAAAAATATAAAAATATTTGCCATCATCTAATACCAACATACAGTGGGTTTTGTTTTCTTTTTTGTGTTTTTCTGTATTTTTAAATTGTCTAAATAAATAAACATGCCTGTCACCAGAAAGAATAAATGTTATTTCCAAAATTCCAAAAGGGAATAATCAATCCTTTTTGTTTTTTTTCCTTTGAGTGAAAAGAAAAGTGAAATGTTCCTCTGGGAAGTTGGTGTCTCAGGAGAGAAACTATAAGGAAGTAGCTGGTCTCTATTACTTCCGGTGTGTTTAAAACTACCACAGATGCCAGAGACCAGAGAAATCCATAAAAACACAGTCCAAGTCAAGGATAGGGAGATTTCTTCTATCACCATCCCTCTGAGAAGGGTAAAAGGTACCCTAAAGTTAGTGGGAGAGGAAGAAAGAAGTGATGGGGTTGGGGAGGGATGGATGGAGTGGGGTGAAAGGGGAAATGGAAGCCCAAAAATGTGAGGAAATAAGCAGGCAAAGAAAATATTTCCCTGGAGCACAAAGGAAAAAAAAATTGCTTCCTGAGATTAAACCTCAATAAATATAGATGCCAAAAGTACCAATCATGAAACACGAGTGGAGACACTGTGCTGGGTGAATTTTTTCCCTTTCTTCCAAACCAAATCTCCATTCAAAGAACCCAGGCATCAGCTGCTTTGATATTTTCCCCCAGGACCTTGCTGACATACCCAAATAAGCTTAGGGGGGATTTTCAGAAACAAAACCATCCCTGCTGCCCTATTCAAATGGCCATTCAAGGATAACAAGACTTGTGTTTGCTACATGGGCTTATTTCTACAGTTTTCACTACAGCAATGAGAATTCCATGAAAATTTTGCCTAATGCCCCAAAAGGCATGTAGAACCCTAGTCTTTATGCCTTCCGAGCCTCTCCCATCCTCATCCATCTTCCCCTATGGCAATCAATCACATCAACCAATCTTCCCACATGGGCCCTGGACCAGAAACTAAAGGAATTTAGATTTCTCTACATCCATCACCTTTCTGTCGGGGCTTCATTCCAAGGCATTACAGCGTCATTCAGATTCATTAGTTACAACTCCACACCCCTTTCCTCTTGGTCCTTCCATAGCAGGCTGGCTATCATTAAGGTGGCAGAACAATAAAACCTCCATGTTTCATAGGTTTAGGGTCCAAGAGAGGCAGAGTGGCCACAGTCTGATAGTGGATATTGAAAACCTGCTGAAAAGGGAATCGGCTCAATAGGAAATCTATCCATGAGCCCTGCTCATTCCCATATTTCAGTAAGTCCAGGCATCGCATCATCTCATCTGAAGAATAGAAGCCTGTATTCCCTCAGTTTAGATTTAATAGGAAAATATGGTTATGCTGCCTAGGCCCCTATGAAGCTTTTTGCTTCCCCTCCTCCTCCACTTTTTCCTTCCCACATGACCTTTGATGTGGGCAGAATTAGGGACTCCTATAAAAATCTCTGTGACCCGTTCCCAGAGTTTCCTATGGTCTCCAGCCCATCTCTTCTCATGCTAGTGGGTGATCATAGTGGTAAGAGGAGTTAAAGTGGAAAAGAAATAATTGAGTACTTAATGTGTCAGGTGCTGAATATACATTATCTCCTTCAATCCTCAGAACAATCTTCTTATTACTAAGATTAAGCATGGAGAGATAGACTTAAACTCACACCTATACCTCATGAATCCATCCTTTTTTCTTTTACCACTTACTCTGGGAAAGCAATCCCTAGTGACATTCTTTATCACCAGGACAGCTTTGTAGAATGACTGTCATTCATATGCAGTGAAAGGTGTCCTTTCCCTCCCTCTTCTGTAAGGACGGTCACATTTCTCCAACCTTCTCCCTAGTGAAGAAACCTAACTTTTGACTTGTTAAGTCCTTCCTTAGAATGACAAAGCAGAGAGCCTGTCTCCTGCTGGCTTGGAAGGATAGAATCCTGGTTCTCCAGGGAGTACTAGAAAAAAATGGCTAACCATTATGGTCTACATTTGAGGTCAAAGTTTCAGGAGGAAATGTCAAAGGAGGGGTGTTTATTTGGGGGGAAAGAGGAAGGCAAAACAAAGCCCAGAGAAAGACTGCTTAATTTCTATTCCCAAATTTAAAAACCACTCACAATCCCATTGATGATAAAGATGCTCAGGTTGGGGATAATGAAGTGACAGCAAGGCCCAAAGCAAAGGCTTTAAGGAAAGGTTAAAGACCTTTGGATCAGAATAGAGCTCTAAAGTACCTAATCCTACTGTATTCCTTATCACTGGGCCTAAAGAAGGAAAGTGACCTGCCCTGAGATAGCAGAGGGGATGCAACTAGGCTCCAGTGCCCTGGATACTCTCCACGGCTGTGCTCTGCCCACTCAGCCAGGAGGCCCTTCTGAGGGAAGGAGAGCAAGTCATCAGGAAAGGGATATGTGAGGGAATTAGGCCTCAGATGGTGTTTGGTCAGCAGGAAGTAGGGAGGATATGGTAAGATAAGGGGGGATGTGAATAGGCAGTGGGTGGATGTGGTAGGGGAAAGACCTGGTATTGTACAAGGTGCCCGAACTCCCATATTCCTCTCAGACTCTCAGGTCCCCATAGGGGTCTGTGATGGGACTTACTGACCTTGAGAAGATCCCTTGTCATTTCTTAGCCAGGAACTTCTTGCAATCTAGCTAATAGATCACTTGATTGAGCCACCTCCTTCTTAACAAAAGAGTTCCTAATCCAAGGCCAAAGGAACAGGGGTACATTGTATACCCAGTTTCGCAAGGCTGTCAGGGCAACCCCTACCAGGGACAAAGTGTTAACCAGGAAGTTTGTTGCATGTCCACCCTGCATCATCACTACCATAATCTTAAGCGTGTCAAAATTTCTATGAACTCTCATTATGGATTCAAGGTCTTCAAATACTCCTTTTCTCTAAGCTAATTCACTCCAGTCATTCCAGTATTTCACTAGTTCTTCTCATATTCCTTTTCCTAGACTGTCGTCAAATGGGCTGACTTTGGATTTCTGTGAGGAGTTAGAGGGATGTGAGCCAGATACCCTTCTCAAGCCCCAACCTTCATCATCTGTCACCTCCTTGCTCTTCCACGTCTGAAGAATTATTCTTGGCTTCACAGAGCTCTGAAATGCCCCTGTTTGCATTTCTCCATAGCCCAAGTTCATTTCTAATCCCCTCAGTCTCAGCCAAGTAGCCTTGATTCCATGCATTTGAATTAGCTCAGCTGGGACTGAGCCAAGAAAATGGTCTCAATTGTCAAGGTCAAGGTCTCCCAGTCCAGGGGGCTTGCCATTAGGGGGTGGGGGTTGGGGTAGCAAGAGCACGAAAGTAACAACCAGGACACATAATCCCATGACTCACAAGTGGGCACCTGAGGTCAGAATATTACTCTTGCTTCTCAACTGCTATTAACTCTGACCCTTATTTAGAGATGTCTGGTCTAGCTCTGCTTTATCTGTCAGGTTCTGCCTTGGCCTGGAGTCTTGTTCCCTCTTCTGGAACCTGGCTATACGCCAACTTCAAGCTCCCTCCAGACTTCTATATTCTCTGTGTTGTCCCAGAAACAGCCTGCTCCAAAACCTCTTTCCTGTCTGGGGTACTCAACTTTATCCTATTCTAGATCTTCCACTGATGGCTCCTTGCTGTGTTCATTAAAAACTGTTGCTACTTCCCAACATTGACCCCAACTCTTCAACTGGTCCTTTATCCTCTCTCTAATTTTACTTGCTTGCTTACTCAGGCCGGGCTATAGTCAGTAACTTTACTACTACTGAAGAGTTCCTCACCCTTCCAACCACCCATTAAGGCTAGCTTGATATTTTCTAACCCAAAGTCACCTTAAACATTGTTTTCCCTCTCTTGCCTCCTCTGGAACTTCCCTTCCAAAAGTTCCCCATAATCTATAACTTTCTGTTTTAGTTTGCTAAAGCTGATGAAATGCAATATACCAGAAAAGGTTGGCTTTTACAATGGGGATTTATTAACTTACAGGTTTACAATTCTAAGGTCGTGGAAATGTCCAAATCAAGGCATCATTAGGACAATACCTTCTTCCTGAAGAAAGGCTGCTGGCAATGCAGGACACCTCTGTTCACATGGAAAGGCAAATGGTGATGTATGGTGGTCTTTCTTTTCTCTCCTGGGTTTCGTTGCTTCCAGCTTCCAGCTTTAGCAGCCACCTTTCTGGACTTCTGTGGGTTTCTCTCTTTTAGCTTCTGTCTCTCTTAGTTTCTCTAGGGCCTTATAAAGAGGATAAAAAAGATACTCCAGTAAGAGGGTTGAGCCCCACACTGAAGCACACCTCAACTGAAATAATCTATTCAAAAGGTCCGGTCCACAATAGGCCTACACCCACAGGAATGGATTAAAAGAACATGATCTATTCTGGGATACAAACAGCTTTAAACCATCACACCTTCTCTTCTGGCATGAGCCACTCTGCCTTCAGATGTACAAGGGTCTCACCTACAAAAAGGGGAAAAAAAACCTCTCCTCCTGTCCTTTCTCTCATGTCCTTTCAAACCCATGCCCTGCTTCTTTTACCACCTAATCTCTTAAGTACAGAACCTATAATCAAGACTCTTATTTCCTTACACACTTTAATTTCTGGTCTTCTGTATCCCCCTCCTTCTAGCTCATAGAAATTGTTCCAATTCATCAATAACCAATGACTACAAAATCTTCCTGCCTTTGTGACAATTCCTTTTGGCTGCTCTTCTTCCTGATCGCTTAAAATGAGCTTCCCTTTAAGGTTCAAGTTAGGGCACACTTTCTTTTTGGCTCTCACCCTTGGAGAACTTATCTATTCTCAAATTATAGTTTTATATTTCTCCCACTGACTCCTAAATAGCCACCTCTGTGCAAGCTCTAGGCACTATAGCATTGATGTTTGGCCATTTCTACTTGGGTATGAGGACTGATTTCCTCTTAGGACTTCCCTGTTCCCATTAATGGTCTGATAAAACTTTGAGTGACTGAAGCTTAATCTTCTAAATCATCCTTGACTCCTCCCTCTGCTCAACTTTCCATATTTAGACATCTTCCTTTGGTTTGTCTTGCAAATCTATCTCCTCCTTTCTGCTACCTTTGTCTTCATTCTGGGTCAATGTTATTTTACCTTGTATCTGAATTTTGCACCTACCCAACAGTTGATCTTCTGCTTCTCCACTCTCTACCTACCACAAATGCTACCATATTTATATTAGTAATACAGCACATTCAATTCATCATCCATTTGATTAAAAATTTTTTGTAACATCATAGAGAGTAAAATCCCAATTCTTCAGCCTGGCATTTCAAGTCCCTAAACATGATACTACCCTACAAGAGACCTTTTTCATTTCTGGCACTTTTATGAGTAATATATGAATGCGTTCTCATAAAAATTCAAACAATTCAAAAGTAAATAAGCACAAATGTGAATAATAGCCTTCATTCACTTCCTCCCCAGCCCACTGGCCTTCCTACCTCAGCCACAGTAGGGCTGAGAAGTCTTCCTATTGGAGATAGGGCCATGTTACCCTTCTTGAAGCCCTCTGCAAACCTGTCACAGACTCTGTGTATGGTGAGTGGTTAGTGCTCGCCTATTAAATTGAATTTGCCTAATGATACCTCTCTGTGACTGTATAGGTCATAAAATCTCAAAGCTGGAGGAGATCTTAGAAGTCATCTCCTACAATCCTCTCACCTTGCAAAAGAGGGAAAGCAATATGCTCAAGGTCACGTGGCTAGTTAGTGATCATGTTGAGGCTCCTGATTCCAAGTTCAAGTACCTCTAGTTCCTCTGCTTTGGACCAACCAGCTTGTTAGTGACTCAGAAAGGTTACTGATGGGGGATGAGTTGAATGTTCTAGTCGATATTAAAAGAAATAATAAAGAAGAAAAGAAAGAGAAGAATATATGAGGTTCCCAAACACATCAATATCACTTAACCCCAAGACAAAGGAAAGGTCCAGCCCACTGAGTGACTGGCAGTGTCATTTATGGACATAGGCAAAACAAGAGGACCAGGTTGAGGCTAATGGAAGATGGGAATCAAGAGTTCCATTTTAACATGTTAACTTTGGAATTTGAGACATTTGAGTAGAGATGTCAAGCAGGCTATTAAGTTTGGAAAATCTGGCTCAATAAGTTAGAGAAGTTTGAGCTGGAGATGCAAATGTGGGAGTCCTCAATATAGAGATAGCGTGTGAAGTCATGGGAGTAAATGAGATCAGGATGAAGAGTAGGAAGTAGAGGGAAGAGGGCACAGGTCCCCATCCTAAGAGTCACCACATCTCCTCCACTGATGTTCACAAGTGTCCTACAAGGAAGCTAAGCAATTGACCCTCTTTCTGATTCTGGAAAGAGATAGGTACAAACTTGCTAGCAACAAAGGTTGCTAGAAGGGGGAACAAATTAGATAACCTTTGTGGGGGGCCTCCATCAATTTATTCATTCACTGAATGTCTTCTAGGGTCAGAGATGATGGTAGGTTCTGGGGACATAAAAATGAAGGCACATAGTCCCTCCAAAGCAAGAAAGAAACCACACCCGTGCCCATAACAATGTGGTGTCGTAACCATTCTAACAGAGGTGCGTCCAGGGGCAATAGGGATAGGGATGAAAGTATTGAGGTCTGCCTGGCTCAGAAAGGAGGCACAGCTCGCCGAAGCAGTGGAAAGAGGTGACACTTTCAAGGATGCTCTGAGGACAGAATGGCTTTTCCTACCTTTGTTTGTTTGTCTCTGTTTTTGGTTTTGTTTTCAAACAAATCTTGTGCCTCCTAGAATAAAGGTAAAATCAGGACAGGTTGATGAGGGCAAAAAGGAGGCTTCCTGTTCTCTGACCACTGACAATAGAGAACAATCCTTTCCAAAGAGCCTTAATCAATCAGGTGTGGGCTGTTGTGGGGGTGGGAGCTAGAGGAAAAAAGTGGAAGAAGAGAGTGGTTTATTGCTGTTCACAAGAAAAGCAATAAAATACTTTGCCCTGAGCTGCAACAGGGTCATAATCTGTATGATAAGCTATCATTTAACATGAGGAGGAAATTGAAGTTTCATTTCCTGGCCTTTGTGGCACCCCTTGAATTGGGTTGATGACACCATTCAGTCAATCAGCATGAGGCCTGCCTTACTAATTTTGTTTTGCAAAACAAAGCCAGTCACGGTCAAACTCAGTTGGTCAATTCCATAGATTAACATGAGAGGCCCCAGGAAAACCAGGCAGCTGGGGTACCTGGCTGGGAAATGATGGGTTAATCCCAGGCGAGGCAGGCAGGGAGCGTCATCAGGTCTTTCAGGCCCCCTGGCACCCTCCCATTCCCCACCCTTTTAAGAGCTTCCCACTCTTGCCAGTGTCCTGGGGTTGACTCTAAATAACCTCCAGAGTTTGAATAACAGAGCCAGGCTCAGTATATGGATGCATTTCCTCACAGGGTCATATCATCCTCACTCTCAGCCTGATTTCCTTCAACCCAGACTGGGTAACACCGTGTAGTAGAAAGTGACCAGCCTGAAATCGTATCTGAACACAGGCTAGCAATGAATGAAAATGATACATAATTTCTTTCAAATTCTGGGCTCCAATAGGAACGTAACTCACACAACAGTGAGGATAAAATATTAAAATTTTACTGGACAGCCAGGGCATTTCTTATTGCCTCTATGGCTAAGATTTTAAAGGAGAATTGTTGATTCTCTTAGAGGCTAATAGAAGCCCATTTCTGATTCCTCTCCACGTCAAAAGTTGCTGGAAAAAGGAGGCCACTTTAAAATAGATCACAATCTGGGGCTCTTCAAAGTTCCCAGTTAGCTGAGATAAATTCCTTTGTCTCTGTCTTTCTGAATTCAGATGTTTCTGGTGAAAAAGAATCAACTTTCTTGTCTTGCTAGGTCCAATAAAACACAAAGACTATCAAAGAGCCAAGAAATTTGCACATGTGATGAAGCTGCCTGAATGTTAAAGAGGGTCATGTTCCAAAAGGAGATTAAGGTAAAGTTCAATTTTAATTTTAGTTCCCTGAGGGTTATCTTGCATTTTTCCAAAAGGCTTCGTTACTGCAATTTAATGTGACTATTGATATAATTTAATTTTCAGGAAATCATAAGAGGCAATTTGGTATTGTGGGAAATTGCTACTTGATTTTGCCATAGATTTTATTAAAATGCCATGAAAATAATTTTCTGAGCCTCAAAATCTTTATTATAAAAAAAGGGAGGGCAGGCCACGGTGGCTCAGCAGGCAGAGTTCTTGCCTGCCATGCCGGCAACCCGGGTTGGATTCCTGATGCCTGCCCATGTGGGAAAAAAAAAAAAGGGAGAATGGGGGGTGCGAGAGTAGTTCAGTGGTAGAATTCTTACCCGCCATGTGGGAGACCCAGGTTCAATTCCTGGCCCATGCACCTCCAAAAAAATAATAATAATAATTCAACAAACAGCGCTTCAATACTGGGATACTCAGGTGGAAAAAGAATGAAACGTGACCCCCACCATAGAGCATACAAAAAAAAAAAAGGGACAATGGATTAAATTGTGTTAGATATTCACAAAAGTTTTTTTCAAACTCTAAAATTCTGTTCTAAGCCTCTATATTTCTCTCTCTTGGTCTTCATATGATGTCCCATGTCAATTCCCATATAGAATAAACTAGATTATTACTGCTATCTAGAACAGTTTCTAGACAGATGTTCTTGATGCGCAGATATCTATGGTTAGATTTTACTGTTTTGAATTTTGTGCAGAAAGAAGTTTATTTGCATATTATTTTTTAAAGAGTTTACTATTAAATTAGTAACACAAATAAGATTGCAGGTGAGAATTTTTTTACTGCTTTAGGACAATTTTTAAGGTCTGCTTCTCAAGGGGCTATATGGCATAATAAGGGGCACTCTGGATGTAAGCCTAGAGCCTGGACCTAGTGAAGGGTCAGACTTTAGCTTGATGTGTGACCTAGGGTATGTCTACTAGCACCCCCGAACCCTGTTTACTTCAACTATGAATGGAAAGGTTGGACTAGATAGTTTAAAATTAATTTGCAGGGTTGATTTTTTTTTTTTAAGGCAGATACAAGTAAGTAGCAGTTAAGGTAAATAGAGGTACCAGTGCCTTTAATAAAGAGATGGGTGAAAAGGAGGCACTTTCTGAGTGATGAAGGAAGAGAACTTGTAACTGTTCAACACAAAAAGCAATAGAATAAACTGAGTAAAGCCTCAAGTTCCACTACATTGAATTATGTACAATAAATTCACTAAATAAAAGAACTTGGTTTGCACAGAACGCTTAGTATAGGTTCTGTGGGAGAAACAAGAAGTTTCCCATGTCTCTGAAAAAAGCACCATGAAGTAGTAGAAAGGCTTTAGAGCCAAATAAATTGAGTTTACCTTAGGATTTTTGTGAGAATTAAATAAGATAACATAAGTGAAAGTACCTAGCACAGTGCTTGGCACATGCTTTGGTTTGCTGAAGCTGATCAAACACAATATACCAGAAATTTGTGGCCTTTACACTGGGGATTTAGTAATTGACAATTTACAGTTTTTAGGCTGTGAAAATATCCAACTAAAGGCATCAACAGGACAATACCTGGACTCGAAGGCAGGCTGCCGGCATCCAGGACACCTCTGTTCACATGGAAAGGCACATGGCCAGATCTGCTGGTGGTTCTCTTCCAGGTTTTGTTCTTTCAGCTTCTGGCTTCAGTAGCTTTCTCTCTCAGCTCCTGAGATGCTCCTCTGAATTCACCTCTTAGTTTCTATATGTGTTTTATCCTCTTATAAAGGACTTCAACAAGAGAGATCAAGAACCACCCTGAATGTGGCAGGTCACATCTCAATTGAAGTAAACCAATCCAAAGGTCCCACCCACAATAGATCTACACCCACAGGATTAAGAGAGCATGGCTTTTTCTGGGGTAAACAGCTTCAAACTACCACAGCATATAATAGGTAACAATAGCTAGTAATCCTTCTATAGTGATGGAAACATAATTCACATATAAATACATAAAAATACTAGAGGCAAATAGCTAACATTGATTGCTTATGCCGGGTTATTGGGTTTTGTTGGCACTTTTACATATATTATTATACTGAATCCTCACAACCCTGTAAGAGAGATATTATCAATATTGCCATTCTATAGATGAGGAAATTGGACATTCAGCGAGATTAAGCAACTTTTCTTACAGTTACTGTTAGGAAGTCATAGAGTTTTGGTACAAAACTTCTCTGCCACTTCCAAAGGCCAAATGCTAAGCCATTATACCATACTGCCCACTCCATTATGTCTAGGGAGTACATTATTAAGTCCAGATAAATCAGCAATTAAACACGAGTAGTTCACAGGCACAAGAGACAAGCATGTATTAAAACAAAATCATAGGTGTGAGGTGGTATTTGGGAACTCTGTACTTTCTGTATAAACCTACAACTGCTTTAAAAAATAAAGCCTGTTCAACAAAGAGAGAGAAAGAGAGAGGGAAAAAATACATAGAAAATTATCTTCTAGGCGAGGAGTTGTTCACCCAGAGAAGAGTGGCAGGAGGGTCTTTCGGTGTCTGTGATGAGGGGAAGCGGCGAGGAGAAGAATGGCATCAGTGTAGCTAGGAATGAGCCAGGTCAGCAGATAGACCGTTGTCCCTAGATCAGATTCCGTAAAGGCACGTTCTGAGGAGATAAGGTTGAAAAGATAAACAATGGCCAGTCTGAGGAAGCCCTGAATGCCAGACTAAAAAATCTGAAAATTTTTTCCACCATATCAGGTACACCCTAGATGCACAGTAAGTCTGTTGACTGAGGCTCAAAAAGCAGAGAGAGACTAAATTCAAACCAAATTCCTCAACAGAGCTAGAAAACCTTCTCTTTTTGATAGAGACAGTACCCCTTCAACTTGAGTCCTCTGGCCAATTGGAGCAACAACAAATCATTGCAGCAAACGTTTTTAACTTCCCCTCCCTGTCACATGCTTCATAACTTCACAGTAGCTTATATAGAGATGAGGGATATTCCAAACCCACTGATAAAAATGAAGGGGAAAGATAAAGATGGGAGCAAGAAAAAAGATGTAGAGACCAAAGAGAATAGAGCCATGAAGAGGAAGAACAGAAAAGCACTATAAAAAAATACAGGGGCATAGAAACCAGTGAAAAGCCAGCCCCAGGTGGCTTAGGAGAGCCTGGGCCCGGCTTCAGAGCTCAGTCGCTCCTGAACAGCCCAGAAAGGAGGGCATGTAGGGGTGCCCAGAACCCAGAGGAAGCCACACCCTGTATCCACATGAATCCCCTAATAATAGCACACATTTACTTGATTTAAGGTAAGTATTGTATTCCTCTCCACAAAGATCACAATGATTTCAGATGTAACATTTTCTCAAACCATCTTTGAGAGACACAAAGGAGCTCATAATGGTTTTCTATTATGTGTTGAAATTGTGGCTCTGAAAGATACAAACACACCAAGGTAAAGGCAGACACTAGCCTAGAACTTGGGAGTCTTACTAGATATAGTAATTTATTTTAACTGAGCTTTGAAAGACTGAAGCTGTCTAAAATTCTTCATCCAGGATATTTAGTCTCTATCCAGTCATCGGTGATTGGAAGTTTGGCTTGACTGACTCTTCCCAATCCATTTGCTAAATGATACATGATAAAAGCAAGAAGCACTTATTACAGACCAACTACCTTGTATTGGTCCTTGTCTAACCATTTCACAGTACAAGGCAGTTTAAACCACTTACAGATGGTAAGGACTCCTAGAAATATTCTCAGATTGGCAAAACCTAGAAGTACAAGGTAAAGTCCAGAGAGGTTGTCAATTCTGGCCCCAATATAAAGGTCACCCAGAAAGATCAGTTTTACAATCCTAAGTAAGATAAAATGTATTAACTCCTGAAATGCTTATTCTTATAAAATAGCCTCATTCTCTCCATCACATAGTTAATTTGTGCAGAAAAGTAACCAGCTCCTAATATAACGCTGAGAATGCTAATTAAGTAAGTTCAGTAAGGCCACTTGAAATTTTTAAAAAACCCTAACTTAAGATATCCAAAATCTGATGATAGTTTAAAGGGACATCTAGAAATTGTGGTTTAGATCCACAACGTTGGTAGTTTTACCTTCAAAGACTTAGCTCCTTTCAATTAAGTTGTCTAATTTATTGCCATAAAGTTTTCATAATATTCCCTTATTGTCTTTTTAATATCTGTAGGCTCTCTAAAAATTTGATAGATGCTTTGGTAGAATATATGAAGTCATAATTTTTCCAAGGTGCATTCCTCCCCACCTCTGTCAAGAAATGCAAATGAGGCAAGTGGGGAAGAAAAAAAAAAAAAGAAAGAAATGCGTGGTTTCTTTTCCATGGTTCTAGTGATAGGGCTGTTGGTCAGATTAGCTGCCCATTTGTCTGCAAGCTGCCTTTTCCTCCCATTCCCAGCTCCCTGCCATCATAGTGCCCCTGCTGGCCAGGAAGCCTGAGGAAGGGGCTCCCTCCGGAGCTGATGGCAGTGGCACTTTGGGAAGTGCTGGCAGGGGGTGGGCTATAAAAAACAATTTGGTTTGGGAACAAAAGGTATCAATCACAGCAGTGTCATTGACCCTTGATTTGAATGTGGGGAGAGAACTTTCTTGGTCACTCTGGAAGCAGGAAAGGAGCAGACATCTTTTTAGTCAGTCATTTCCCCTTTCCAATGGACTGGTCACAGAGTCTAATTAATTTAATAGGAAAGCTAAAGCATCACTGCTCCAGTTTTAGTTATGTCCTTTGGTAAGGTAGGAGAAACCAGTTTCAGAGGCAGCCTCTTTTTGGAATCACCAGAAATCACTGGACTCGACATTTAAAAGTAAATATCTCTGTGAGAGGTTCTCAAAATCCTGGGAGCTTCTGAGGTTTAATTAACTTTTGGAAAGCAATTATGGATCTTAAATGAAAGACCCAAAGCTAGTCTTTCATTTAATAGTGAGAGGACTAAAAAAAAAAAATTAAGAATCCCCAAAAAAGCAACTGAAGGCACAGAAATAGCAAAGGAAGAAGTTGAGAATTGGGCCATCTCTGACTCAAAAACCAAAATTTAATCTTATAAAAAGCTAACCACATAGGGTGGGCCACGGTGGCTCAGCAGGCAGAGTTCTCGCCTGTCATGCTGGAGACCCGGGTTCAGTTCCTGGTGCCTGCTCATGCAAAAAAAAAGCTAACCACATAAAAGAGAAGAGGCAGTATTTCTTAGTTGGGAAGTACTTTCCAATACATCTGCAACACTTTCAGATCAAAATGACGCTGATGACCCTTAAGCCAGGCTGTACAATATCCCTTGCCATGGGGTCTCTTCTTAAAGCAGGAGCCCAGTCTTTAAAACCCCCAAACAGAAGTGGAGATGGCAATGGCCAGGTTAGACAGGTACCATATTCACTATTTCTTGGTTAAGTACAAAAAGAATGGCAAGAGACCCAAGATGAGGAAAGTTGTAGATGCTGCCCAAATACCTAAAAGATGGAAGAGTATAAACTTCTGTTTAATTACAATCTATAAGATAGCTTCATGCTTTCTTACTTTTTTAGTTGGCTTTCTTCAGTCCTGGAGAAAGGCTCTAAATATATTTATAGATCTTGATTAACAAGGATACCACACTATCATTCAGTGAGAGACAGAAATTCATTAAATCGACAGCACTTAATAATGACAATTTTGTGTGTGTGGTATTTTTGTATGACAGGTTTTATCAGAAGGAAGACTTCTGATTTTCCTGCTCAGCCTCTGCTACTCTTTTCAGTTCCTGGCTCATGGGAAGAGTGACCTCAACAGTGTCTAAAATTAAATAATCCTATGGCTAACTACACTATTTTCATTTTTATGTGTTTGTCTATTCTAACTCCAAAATAAATCAAATTCGTCAGCTTTTCTCTATTTTTAATCCCATTTAAAAAAAAAAACAAACGCAGGTCTGGAGACCGGACTTTTTCTGCCATAGATGATCCTGTCTCTTCCATGAGAGAAGGCAATTGTTACCGGACAAAGGCTGTGGATTCTTTTCCCCATTGCCCTCAGTAACCATTTCTGAGACACCAGGGTTTCAATCACAGCAGTGTCATTGACCTTTGATTTGAATGTGGGGAGAGAACTTTCTTGGTCACTCTGGAAGCAGGAAAGGAGCAGACATCTTTTTAGTCAGTCATTTCCCCTTTCCAATGGACTGGTCACAGAGACTAACTGAGAAGGGTTTCAGAGACAGAAAGGGCTTATTACTAGGCGCATAGTAGGAGAGCAGATGGCCTAGCAGCCCAAAATCTTTCTCCCCCCAACTGCAGTAATTCTGACAGCTTTATTAGCGAAAAGATGGGCAGGGTTTAGGATAATGAGCACAGTGGCTCCAGAGGATGTAATTAGTAGTGATCTAATTATTGAGCATGTGCAGATTGATTCCATCCTTGGTCACAAAATATATGGAAGAAAATGGCAGAATGAGGTATAGGTGACTTGTAGGTTAAAGTCTAAGCTACAGCTTGTGTCAGGCAGGCAAATTTCGGTTAGGTCCAGTCTTGGTCATCCGGATAACTTTGCTCTCAGAGTGGGTTAGTTCTGGGCTGACCCAAGACCATTCATTAATAAACATTAGGGGCTGCCTTTAGTGATTATAAGACTCTAAAGTTGAATAACTGGATAAATAGGTACAAATGAAGGCTAGTCACAAGTTTTTTACAATCACAGGGCATAAGAGAAAGGCTATTCAATCATTATCAGAAATCAAGACAGCTAGATTTCAGTGCAGAGATTTCAAGTATTTCCCTCTGTCTATTCCTAATACACTTAGAAAATTAAAAGAATATCTAGATATGGGTTTAATAATCATAACCATTTGTTAATTTCTAATTTCATTGTTACACTCCAAATCTGGAAGTGACTTCCAGCAGCTGTCACATCAGAATACTACTGTAAAAACTACTTGCTTTTTACTGTTTTCTCTTGACCATTGCTCAAAATTTAGTAATCTATTATTTACACTATTTTTAAGAATTTGATTTGTTCTCCCAGTGGTGAGGTTAAAAGTGTCTTGTAAAACAGAGAACACACCAGTCTCAGGAGGAGACCAGAATTCAGATAATATGCAGCACTGAGAACTTACTAAAATGTCTTGGCCAAGGACAGCTTAAAAATAGTTTATTGGACTTCTGGGAAGATAGGGCTGGTTGAGTTCACCCCTGCTCCGTGAAAGAACTAGAGAAGCAACACAAAAACGAACAAAGCAGCAGTTCCAGTGTACAAGTAGCCAAAGAGGGACTTCTACATTATATAGGGAGGACCTGGGTACAACAGCAGAAAAGTAACAGTTGAAAAGACAGGGTGAGTTTTCCCAGCTGTGACTGTACCTGGGGCAGACTGCAGCACACAGGCCAGAGAGGGTGCCATAGGAGTGACCCACTCCCACACTCCCAACTCGGTACCATCTTGAGAGATCCTCCCTCTCAGCTCCATAGCTGGGACCTTCCATGGGGAAGCCGGGAGCCAGCAGATTTGGTACACCTGTGCACAGAGACCTTGTGAAGCACAGTGCCTACCCTGTGAGCCCAGAGGCAGGCTGCTGGGGGCACCTGGTTTCAACTGGGACTGGGGAGCCCTTTCCTTGGGAGGAGGTGGGGGTGGGCACAGAGCTGAACTGACCTGATAACTGGCCAATGAAAGAGACTCCCTGGATCCTGCAGCTTCTACCCCTGCTCCTTGGAGGCCTGGGGGGTTCACAGAGTGCACAGGTGGAGGGGCAGGCAGAGAGGGAACGCAGAAACGAGCCACACCGCCTGGCCAGGCACTCCAGGGCTGGCTGTGAGTGGGGATAGTTGAAATATTCAGTCCCACAGTCCAAGATCATTTCATAAGCGAGCCCGGGGACCACGAGACCCATCGGGCCCACAAGCAGATTCTCCGCCGAGATGCACACTGCCCAAACCCCAGCCCCAGACTGGTGGCTTTCAGTACACTCATAGATCTGTGGTCCTGACTGGCTTTTCATGTCCCGGCTGAGTGATCTGATTTAGGGCAAGTTGGGCTTAAGGGGAAGAGGTAGCCCAAGAGCGCCATCTGCTGGGAGAAAGTGGATAAGCAGTCTGCCTGCCTTTCTGCCTAACTTTTAACAGGTGGTCAATTAGAGTTGTACCTCAGCACGAGGTCCAGGCCTTGCTTTGGTGGGGAATTACTGACAAATCAAGTGCAAACGGAGCTCTACAATGCAAAACCAACCATCTACAAAATCTTCCTCAAGCAAGGGAAATCAACTTTCAGAATAACCTTATCAAGATCATCAAATGCCTTGAAGTCAGCAGAAAAATCACAAATCATATGAAGATGCAAGAAATATGGCCCAACCAAATGACCAAATTAAAACACCAGAGAAGACACAGAATTTGGAACAACTAATCAAAGATGTTCAAACAAATCTCCTAAACAAGTTCAGTGTGTTGGCTAAAGACATAAAGAATATCAAGAAGACACAGAAGAGCATAAAGAAGAATTTGAAAGAATAAACAGAAAAATAGCAGATTGCATGGAAATGAAAGTTACTGTAGAAATATACACTAGAGACATAAGACAGCAGATTTGAAGAAGCAGAAGAAAGAACAAGTGAACTAGAGGATAGGACAACTGAATATGAACATGCAAAAGAACGAATGGTGAAAAAAGATGGAAAAATTCGAATTGGATCGCAGGGAAATGATGGACAACATGAAGCACACAAATATAAGATACACTGGTGTCCCAAAAGGAGAAGAGAAGAGTAAAAGGCTAGGAAGATTATTTGAGGAGAAAATTGGGGAAAACTTCCCAACCCTTATAAAAGACATAAATATGCAAATCAAAGAAGCCCAATGAGCTCCAAATAGAATAAATCCAAATAGACCCACTCCAAGATGCAAATTAATCAGATCATCAAATGCCAAAGAGAAGCAGAAAGTCCTGAAAGCAGCAAGAGAAGAGCAACTCACAAGACACATAAGACTAAGTGCGGATTACTCAACAGGCACCATGGAGGCAAGAAGGCAGTGGTATGATATATTTAAGATTCTGAAAGAGAGAAATTTCAAGCCAAGAGTTCTTTATCCAGGTGTTTGTGTGTGTGTGTGCATGTGTGAGGCAGGCATGCTGGGCCATTGTGGGCGTGTGGCTGCTGAGGTTGGCAGTGGAGCCATGCACCCAACAGGCCAGTAGTTGCAGGGGCCCCTGCCTAGCCCCAGGGACCACAAGGGGCAGCAAAAAGGAAGGGGCCAGCCACAGCACACAGAGAAACAGTCAAGCATGCCCTGAGACAACATGGCCTCCCTGATCTGACCCTTCGCCCGCCAGGCATGCCTCACCTCCTGGGGCAGCAGGGGCAGTCGCAGCACTTCCAATCATGGCATGGCACCAGGCTGTGAGGTACTGATACTGCTGGGCTTCTCGGAGAACCTAAGCAAGTTGATGAGCCTGCTGACCCAGGTCCGCTCTGAGGACCTCAATATCGCCCTGCGTAAGGCCACACTGCAGCTGCTGCCACCAGTCTGCCGCCCATCACCCACATGCACATCTGCAAGATGAACGGCTTCAGCCTGGGTGTGTTTCTGCTTAAGAGCCGAACATTCATCCTGCGGCACGACCACCCAGGCACGCGCAGTATGCTCAAGCTGCTCTGCAGCATCGTGCGCATCAGCTGCGTGGACAAGCTGGAGCCGGGCTCTGGGCAAGGACTATAGGTCCTACTGCCCAAGAAGCAGTTTGAGCCGCTGCTGCAGGCCCAGGAATGGGATCATGTGTGGCTGGGTGTGTTACACTCATGCACCAGAAACACTGAAGCAGGCGGCCCCTGTATCCTCATGCTGCACAGAGACAACCTGCACCAGATCAATGCTGGGGATGGTCCACTGCCTTCCTGGACATCCTGGCCCCACCCTACAATCCTGACGATGGCCAGGATTGCTACTATTACTGGGTGCTGGAGTCGCTCAAGTCCAGGAAGGCTTCTGGCTTGGCTCGTGGCCTGTCCTGAGAGGTGTGCCTCCTGGAGAACTTGCAGGCCAATGACTTCTGGTGTGAAGGGGAGCCCTATCCATGTCCCACGGTCTTCCCACGAGGCCACTTGGTGCCCAGGAGCAGTGGGCAGAAGATGTGTCCTTGTGCGATCTGGATCTTGCTGCCCTCAACCCATCATAAAGGCTCTATTCCTACCCCCTTGGCCTATGACATTAGAACCACTGGAATGGGCAGTAACCGCTTTCCTGGGAACCATGGAAAGTGTGGGTGACTGGACTACACCCACCGGGCATGGTTGTAGGGACAGGGTACCCTGAGAGTCTAGATTGTATTCTAACTCTGTCATTGCCACCACAGCTTTGATTTGGGGGTTGGGGTAGACACTATCTGAAGTGCTTCCATTCTAAAGCCATAATGAAAATATTCTCCCTCTATTCCCTACCCCATACAAAATACACTACAGTTCTTTTTTTTCTCCTCTTCAATATATAGGTTTGTTTTTCTCTTATGCCCTTACACCCTTTTATTCCTCATTGTTAGAGTTTTAACTTATTGACTATGCATGACCCAGTAGTTTGAATTGTCTTTAGTTCAAGTCATTGGTAAAAACTAGGTTTAACAAGATGAACTACTGTTTAAAGTGAATTGTCCTATTTAATTCGCTGTAAAAATAATCCTTTTTCAGAGCTGGGGATCGTCTCCCAAACATAACTACACATGTAGAGAATGAGATGTATTTTCTTTCTTCTCCTTGCCCAGTAGCTATATCTGGTTCACTAAGGGCATAAGCTGCTAAGAAATTCAGCACCTTTATATCTCAGTGACAAATAGTTTAGGGCTTATCTTCCTCTCGAGTCTTCAGGTCTTTGAGTTAAGCAGATTTCTTGTTGCAGATGCACCTTTAATGCAAGAACTATATTATCCTCAAATGATTTTTTTTCTGTTTTAATGTATATAAGAGTCAGAAAAACTGAATCCATTATGCTTCAAGGTTATTGAATGTAAAACACCCCTAGCCACCTTTTGAATTTCATACTCCTATTTACATCCAGTGTTTTCCTGCAAAGTTAGAGAAAACTATGTTGATGAATGTTTCACATTCTCTCAGGGCTAGTGGTTCTAGATTTGTTGTTGCTGGCAGTGTTATCTCAGAAATCCTCCAACAGGAGACAATGAGTGCTTATTCATCTAATGTGGCTCTCTGTAGGAAAAGAGAGAAGGGACAGATGATCAAGGATAGAAAGTTGAGAATTAGCTATAGGACTAGCCACTTCTCACTCCCAGCCCCTTGAACTTAACAGTTGTGCTACCTGTGACTAGGTTTATTTTTGCCTTTTTTAAAATAGGCTGAGCAACTTTACCTTCTTTACAAATTTATTGACTCCATTTGCTTCAGGTCATGTTCCCACAGTTTACTATTTATAGGATTTCTTTTTCATAAAACTTTTAATGAAAACAAGTGAAGAAATAAACACATTAAAATATAAAAAGAGAATTCCTTATCCAGCAAAGTTGCTTTCAAATGTGAGGGAGAAAAAAAAAAGTAAGGGAGAGATTAAAATTTTCACAAACAAACAAATGCTGAGAGAATTTGTTAAGAAGAGACTGACCCTGCAAGAAATACTAAAGGAAGTTCTATTGGCCTCTTTGGAGGAGGGCACAGAGTTGAAAGGTGTCAGGGTAACTTAAAGGATAAAAAGAGAAAGGGAAAAATATATAGATCTGACAAATAAAAGCCAAAAGATAAGATGGTAGAGTCAAGAACTGCTTTTACAGTAATGACTCCGAATGTTAATGGACTAAACTCACCAATTAAAAGATACAGATTGGCAAGTTGGACCAAAAAATATAATCCATCTAAATGCTGTTTACAAGAGACTCATCTTAGACCTAAGCATATAAATAGATTGAAAGTGAAAGGATGGAAAATATATTCTATGCAAGCTGTAACCAAAAGAAAGCAAGAGAGGCTGTACTAAAATCAGGCAAAATAGACTTTAAAGGCAAAGAGGTCATAAGAGACAAGGAAAGACGCTCCTATCAATAAAAGCAAGAATTCACCAAGAAGAAATAACAATAATAAATGTTTATGCACCCAACCAAGGTGCTCCAAAATACATGAGGCAAACATTGTTAAAACTGAAAGAGCAATAGATGTTTCAACAATATTGGGAGATTTCAATACACCACTGTCCTCTATGGATAGAACAACCACACAGAGGATAAGGAAATAGAGAACCAAAATAATGTGATAAATGATTTAGGCCTAACAGACATAAATAGATTGTTACACATTGTTTTAGTCTATAAGCTGCCGGAATGCTATACCAGACATAGAATGGCTTTTTAAAAGGGGAATTTATTAAGTTGCAAGTTTACAGTTCTAAAGCCATGAAAATGTCTGATCTAAGGCATCCAGGGAAAGATTCCTTGGCTCAAAAAGGCCAGTGACATTCTGAATTTCTCTTACAGCTGGAAGGGTACATGGCAATGTCTGGTTGATTTCTCTCTAGGCTTCTTCAATGGCTGCCCCAGGGATGTTTTCTTTATGTATCTCCAAAAAGTCTCTGGCTGTGTGGGCTCTGTTGGTTCCGGTGGTTCTCAGCTCTAAAGTTTTTTCAAAAATAATTCCCTCTTAAGGGACTCCAGTAAGTAACCCCGCTTTGAATGGGTGAAGACACATCTCCATGGAAGCCATCTAATCAAAAGTTACCACCCACAATTAATTAAGTCACATCTTCATGGAAACAATCAGAAAGATCCCACTCAACAATATTGAATGAGGATTAAAGGACATGGCTTTTCTGGGGTACATAATAGTTTCAAACTGGTACATACCCCAAAACACCAGGATATACATTCTTGTTTAGTACTCATGGAATGTTCTGCAGGACAGATCATATGCTGGGGCATAAAACAGATCTTAATAAATGTTAAAATACTGAAATTATTCAAAGCACTTTCTCTGACCATAATGGAATGAAGCTGGAAATCAATAACCACCAAGAAACAAACAAACAAAAGAAAAAAACAGAACTTTCACAAATAAATGGAAATTAAATAGCACACTCTTAAATGGTAGGTCCAAGAAGAAATTGCAAGAAAAATCAGTAAATATCTGGAGATGAATGAAAATGAGAATACAACATATCAGAGCTTATAGGATGTGGTAGAGGCAGTGGTGAGAGAGAAAATTATTGCCCTAAATACCTATATTAAAAAAGAAGAAAGCAAAATTGAGAACTGCTCACCTAGAAGAACGAAGTCGAATCCAATGACACATTAAAAGAATTATACATCATGACTGTGCTGGTTTGAAAGAATGTATGTCCCCTAGAAAAGCCATGTTTTAATCTAAATCCCATTTCGTAAAGGCAGAATAATCCCTATTCAATACTGCATGTTTGGATCTGTAATTAGATCATCTCCCTGGAGATGTAACTCAATCAAGAGTGGTTGTTAAGCTGGATTGGGGGAAATGTGTCTCCCCATTTGGGTGGGTCTTGATTAGTTTCTGAAGTCCTATAAAAGAGGAAACATTTTGGAGAATGAGAGATTCAGAGAGAGCAGAGAAGAATGACATAGCCATGATAAGCAGAGAGCCCACAAGCCAGTAACCTTTGGAGATGAAAAAGGAAAATGCCTCCCAGGGAGCTTTGTGAAACAGAAAGCCAGGAGAGAAAGCTAGTAGATGATGCCTTGCTCGCCATGTACCCTTCCAGCCAAGAAACTGTGACTGTGTTTGCTATGTGCCTCTCCAGGATGAGAGAGAAACCCTGAACATCATCGGCTTTCTTGAACCAAGGTATCTTTCCCTGGATACCTTTGATTTGACATTTCTATAGAAATGTCAGACTTGTTTTAACTGGACATTTTCTCAGCCTTAGAACTATAAACTAGCAACTTATTAAATTCCCCTTTTTAAAAGCCATTCTGTTCCTGGTATATTGCATTCTGGCAGCTAGCAAACTAGAACAATGAGCAAGTGGAGTTTATACCAGAAGTGCAAGGTTGGTTCAACACAAGAAAATCAATCAACATAATTCAGCACATTAATAAACTGAAAGGGAAAAACTACAATGTCATATCAATTGATACTTGTGGTAGTTAGATTCAGGTGTTGACATGGCCAGGTGAAGGTGCCTAGTTTTATTGCTGTGGACATGAGCCAATGGCATGTGAACCTCATCTGTTGCTGATTACATCTGCAATCGGCTAGGAGGCATACCTTCTGCAATGGATGATGTTTGATTTAATTGGCTGATGCTTAAATGAGAGAGGTCAACTCTCATTTATGAAGATGAGCATACTTCATCTCAGCACTCGCAGCTCAGCCCAGGCCTTTGGAGATACAGAAAGGAATCACCCCAGGGAAAGATGTTGGAACTTAGAGGCCTGGAGAGAAGGCCAGCAGAGATCACCTTGTGTCTTCTCATGTAAGAAAGAATCTCAGTTGAAAGTTAGCTGCCTTTCCTCTGAAGAACTATACATTAACTAAATAAATCACCTTTTATTGAAAGCCAATCCATCTCTGGTGTGTTGCATTCCAGCAGCTAGCAAACTAAAACAATACTGAAAAACATTAGACAAAATTCAGCATCCTTTTCTAATAAAAACACTTCAAAAGGTAGGAATCAAAGGAGACTTCCTCAGTATGATGAATGGCATATAAGAAAACCCATAGCCAGCATTGTACTCAATGGGGAGACACTGAACGATCAGAAGATCAGAAATGAGACAAGGATGCTCTCTGTCACACTCTCATTCAACATTGTACTAGAAGTCCTAGCTGAAGTGATCAGACATTAGAAAGAATAAAAGGCATCCAAATAGCAAAGGAAGAAGTAAGACTTTCATTCTTTGCCGATAACATGATCCTATACTTGGAAAACCCTGAGAATTCTATGACAAAGCTACTTGAGCTACTAAACAAATTCAGCTAATTGTGGGATACAATATTAATGTACAAAAATCAGTAATGTTTCTATGCATAAGTAATGACCTAAATGAGAAGACAATTAAGGAAAAAATTCCATTCAGAATAGCAACTATAAGAATCAGGTATCTAGGATTAAGCCTAACCAAAGATGTCAAGGACTTCTACACAGAAGACCACAAAATATTGCTAAAGGAAATAATAAATGATAAATATATGGAGAGACATTCCATGCTCATAGATAGGAAGGTGAATGTCGTTAAAATGTCAATTCTACCCAAATTGAATCTACAGATTCAATACAATACCCATCAAAATCCCAACAGCCTATATTGCAGACTTGGAAAAGCTAGCTATCAAATTTATTTAGAAGGGAAAGAGACCCCAAATAGCTAAAGATATTGTGTTAGTTGGCTAGCTGTTAGAATATGATATGCCACAACTAGAATGGCCTTTTCTTTTCTTTTCTTTTTTTTTTTTTTTTTGGCATGGGCAGGCACAGGGAAATGAACCCAGGTCTCTGGCATGGCAGGTGAGAACTCTGCCACTGCACCACCACTGTCCACCTAGAATGGCTTTTAAAAAGGGGAATTTAATAAGTTACAAGTTTACAGTTCTAAGGAAGTAAAAATGTCCTAATTAAGGGACCAACAAGAGGTTACCTTCACTCAAGAAAGGCCAGTGGGCCAAGAACACCTCTGTCAGCTGGGAAGTCAGGAGGCTGGCATCTGCTGGTCCCTTGTTCTTGGGCTCTGTTGCTTTCACTCTCTGTCCATGGGAGGTCCCTCACTTTGCTTCTCTGGAGCTGGCCTTCATCTCTTGGCTTCCCTTGGGTCTTTCCAGGTTCCATGGCTTGCTTAACATCTCATGGCAACATCTGCTGGGCTCCAAGAATCTCCAAACATCCATGTCTCTGTTCTCTGAAGCGTCTGTTCTCCAAGCATCTATACCTGCTCTCTCTGTCAGCTCTAACTCTCCCCAAAATGTTTCCTCTTTTAAAGGATTCCAGTAAACTAATCAAGACCCATCTGGAATAAGTGGAGTCACATCTTCATCTAATCAAAGATTACATCCACAGTTGGGTGTGTCACATCTCCATGGAGATAAACCAATCAAGTTTCCAGCCTATAGAACTGTCAAGGGCTTAAAAGACATGGCTGCTCCCAAAAGATTGGATCAGGATTCAAACATGGCTTTTCTTGGGTACATAATACTTTCAAACTGTCACAAATATCCTAGAAAAGCAAAGCAAAGTGGGAAGACTAACACTTTCTGACTTTAAACCTTACTATAAAGCCACAGTGGTCAAAACAGCATTGCACCAGCACAAAGATAGAAGTATCAATCAATGGAGTTGAATTGAGAGTGCAGAGATAGACCACCTAATCAATGGACAGTTGATCTTTGATAAGGTCCCCAAACCCACTGAATTGGGGTGGAATTGTCTTTTCAATAAAGGGGCATGGGAAAACTGGATATCAATAGGCAAAAAAAGGAAAGAAGACCCCTACCTTACACCCTATACAAAAATTAATTCAAAATGGAAGATCTAAATATAAGACCCAACCCCATAAAATTTCCTGAATAAATTTTAGGGAAGCTTCTTCAAGATCTAGTAATAGGAGGTAGCTTCTTAAACGTTACACCTAAAGCACAAGCAGCAAAAGAAAAAATAGATAAATGGGAACGCCTTAAGATCAAGGACTTTGTCAAAAAGGTGAAGAGGCAGCCAACTCAATGGGAGGAAATATTTGGGAACCACATGTTGAATAAAGGCTTGATATCCTGTGTACATAAAGAAATTGTACAGCTCAACAACAAAAGAACAAACAACCCAATTATAAAATTAGCAAGGGATATTAATAGACACTTTTCCAAAGAACAAATACCAATGGCTAAAAAAGCACATGGAGATGCTCGTTTTCATTAGCTATAAGGGAAATGCAAATCAAGACAACAATGAATATCACCTCACACCTATAAGAATGGCTGCTATTAAACAAACAGAAAACTACAAATGTTGGAGAAGATGTGGAGAAATTGGGACACTTATTCACTATTGGTAGGAATGTATAATGATGGAGTGCTATGAAAAACAGTTTGACTATTCTCAGAAAACTACATGTTGAGTTGTCCATGACCTGGCAATACCAATACTAGGTATATACCCAGAAGAGCTGAAAGCAGTAACATGAACAGACATTTGCACACTGATGTTCATAGCAACACTAGCCAAAATTGCCAAAAGATGGAAACAATCCAACTGCCCACCAACAGATGAGTGGATAAACAAAATGTGGTATATATATACAATGGAATATTATGCAGCAGTAAGATAAAATGAGGTCCCAAAGCATATGACAATAAGAATGAACTTTAAGGACATAATGCTGAGTGAAATAAGTCAGACAGAAAGACACATTCTGTAGGATTTCGCTATTATGACTCTGGTAACGGTAATCTCAGATGTTACACTGTGGAATAATGCAGACCTAGAGGTACACAAGCTAGAGAGGGGAAAAGGCTACTCAATGAAGTTGAGCTTAAAGGGAAGGGAACAGATAGAAGTGATGGTAACTAATTACTGGGGTAATTTTTTAATTTTAGGTTTTTTTTTTGCATGTGTAGGTTCTGGGAATCGAACCTGGGTCTCCAGCATGACAGAGGAAATACCTAATACTGAGCTACCCTTCCACCACCTAATTAGTGGGGTTATAAATAACATTACCATATTGAAGGTGAATATGATTGAAAGGGGGGTATACAGTGCCATGTATAGCACTGATTAAATCTACAATTATAAATAAGTTCTCATATGAGCTATTTCAAAGGTTTGATATTGGACAGAGAGTCAATAGTTGAGTGGTATGGGGGAAAATTAAAATTGCATGCTATAGTTAACCAGAGGACTATTAGTGGCAACAAATGGGGTGGGGAGTGGAGGAACAAGTGATAAGGGGTAGTTTTTTTAAAAAATATTTTTATTGATAAAACAACATGCAAACACAAACATTCCATACATGGTGTACAATCAATGGCCCACAGTTTCATCACATAGCTGTATATTCATCACCATGATCATTTTTTATAACATTTGCATCACTCCAGAAAAAGAAATAAAAAGAAAAAACTCATACAACCATACCCCTTACCCCTCCCTCTCATTGACCACTAGTAGTTCCATCTACCCAATATATTTTAACTTTTGTTTCCCCTGTTATTTGTTTATTTTTTATCCATATTTTTTACTCATCTGTCTATACCCCAGATAAAGGGAGCATTAGACACAAGGTTTTCACAATCACACAATCACATTGTAAATGTTGTATCTTCATATAATCATCTCCAAGAAACTAAGCTACTGGAACACAGTTTTACTGTTTCAGGTGCTTCCCTTTAGCCAGTCAAATACACCAGAAATGGAAAAGGGATATCTATACCTCCAGGATAACCTCTCGACTCTGTTAGAAATCTTTCAGCCACTGACATTTTATATTTTCTCATTTCTCTCTTCCCCAATAAGGGGTAGTTTTGATTTGATATTTGGTGAGACTGTGTTTGTCAGTTCTTTGTGTCTATGGACCAATTAAAGTAGAGAGTGCTGCTGATTGTACAACCAAGTGAGGATACTGTAAGACATGGTTTGTTTACTTTGGACATTATCCATGATGCCCAATAGATGGAGGGAGCAAAAGGGTTCAGTGACTGAGAAGCAGAATAGCAAACTTTGATACATTTATATGATGGAATATGGTATGGCTACAAAAAGGAAGGACACCTAGAGGCACACAACGAAGTGAATAAACCTTGGGGCCAAGGTTTTGAGCAAAATAAGCCAGAAACAAAAGAACAAATATGCTAAGGTCTCTTTCAGAAAACACTTATAAGAATATTGTAGCGTAGATTGTAAACCTTTATGCCAGCCACACTTAGTCTGAAGTTGTAAGTGTATTTCTGGATTCTGAGACATTGAGCTACATGTGTATCAGCTGGTATTTAACTGGAACTTTGAGTACCTCTGTGACACTTAAGGCTCAGAAATGGAGTCCTGAAAGTTAATATAGCTATATATAATAACAGTTAAAGTAACTGAAAAAGAGATCAGGCCTCAATTTAGAAATAAAAACAAAGCCAATCTGGCTGGGAGTAAGGTAAATCAGTTTACAGGGTAAAAGACGATAGTGTATGTACTCTAGACCTTCAATTACTATATGAGACCAAAGGCAGAGAGGTTTATTATGTCTAGAACCTAAATTTTCTGTAATATACAATCTAAATCAACTGGTCTGATGGTTTGCTAAACCTTAACCAAAACCATTCCCATCAACCTTAAAGAAAACCTAGGGCTCTATCTGAGATTCTACAAAGGCTTCATGTACTATGATTGCTTTTCAGAAACCCACAACCTCCAGATAGGTTCCTAGGCTAGATAAGTCCTTGTGGTAGTTAGATTCAGTTGTCAACTTGGCTAGGTGAAGATGCCTAGTTATATTGCTGTGGATATGAGCCAATGGTACATGAACTTCATCTGTTGCTCATTACATCTGCAGTCACCTAAGAGGCATGCCTGCTGCAATGAATGATGTTTGACTTAATTGGCTGATGCTTAAATGAAAGAGTTCAATGTAGCACAGCCCAAGCAGCTCAGCATACATCATCTCTGCACTCGCAGCTCAGCCCAGGCCTTTGGAGATGCAGAAAGGAATCAACCCAGGGAAAGTTGTTGGAACGCAGAGGCCTGGAAAGAGGGCCAGCAGAGATCATCCTGTGCTTTCCCACATAAAAAAGAACCTCAGTTGAAAGTTAGCTGCCTTTCCTCTGAAGAACTATACATTAACTAAATAAATCCCCTTTTATTGAAAGCCAATCCATCTCTGGTGTGTTGCATTCTGGCAGCTAGCAGACTAGAACAGTCCTGAAACCCAGAGGGGCCAGCCTCTTCAGAACATCAACTAGTTCCATCTATATTATCAACTTTCCTTTCCAACATGAATGGGCATAGCCCAACTACCTTTAAAGATTGGGAGAAATATCAAAGGAGAAGGTAGAATTATAACAGAGAAGATAGGATTTAATAAATTAGTATGACTGCCAAATCATATTGATATTTCCTTTAGTCTCCAATGTCTTAGAGCAGCTAGAAGGAAAAATCTAAAATTGTGGAACTGTAACCCATTCCAAACTCTGAAATCTGTTCTGTAACTAATTGTTGCACTGTGCTCTAGAATTTATTGCTTTTTTGTATAAATGTTATCTTTCACAATAAAAATAAATAAATCAAATGGTCTGGATAGCTCATTTAAACAACCCAAACTCCTGATATCCGGTAAGGGAATGAGTGCTTGTAATTCTGTATAGCTTAATGTAATACCTGGATATATCTCAGACTATGGTAGACTGATCATTAAAAAGTTTTGGTAGAGTCCCTTGAGGGTCCGAAGGAAAAAAAAATGGAACTATTAAACTTTCCCATCTGGGAAAACCTGGATGCCCTCTCAATTATTGGGGACTCCCAAGAAAATAAGCCAAGCTCTTGATTTTTTAAAAACATTTTTTATTGTTAAATGTAACAAACATACAAAGAAAAGAAAGAAAAAGCAATGATTTTCAAAATACACTTCAACAAGTAGCTACAGAACAGATTTCAGAGTTTGTTATGGGTTACCATTCCACTGTCTCAGATTTTTCCTTCTAGCTGCTCCAGAACATTGGGGGCTAGAAGGAATTATTTTTCTTTTTTGTGAAAAATTATATACAAAAAAGCAATAAGTTTCAAAGCACATCACAACAATTTATTATAGATTTCAGAGTTTGGTATGGGTTACAATTCTATAATTTTAGGTTTTTTCTTCTAGCTGCTGTAAGGCACTGGAGACTAAAAGAAATATTAATGATTCAGCAATCATATTCATTTATTAAACCCTACCTTCCCTGGGTAACTCCACCATCACCTTTGATTTTTCTCCCACTCTTTAGAGGCATTTGGCTATATTTGGAAGAGGCTGTTGATAATATGGGATAGAGGGATGGAACTTGTTGATGTTCTGGAGAGGCTACCCCCCTTCATTTCAGGACTTATCAGGTCCAGGGACCCAACTGGAGGTTGTGGATTTCTGGGAAGTTTCCCTAGTGCGTGGAACCTTTGTAGAATCTTATATAACGTCCTAGGTGTTCTTTAGGATTGTCAGGAATGGTTTCAAACCCTGGATTTTTGAGGCTTACCCTTTTGAAAATTATTTCTGTAGTGGAGAAGGTAAGAATGCCTATAAGGATGCCTAAGAGTTGCTTTCAGGAAGCCTCTTTTGTTGCTCAGATGTGGCCTCTCTCTAAGCCCAACTCTGCAGGGAAAATTATTACCCTGTCCCCTATGTTAGATATGGCATTCAGGGGCGAAATCTTCCGTTACAATGTGGGGCACGACTCCTAGGGATGGGTCTAGTCCTGGCACCACAGGATTGAAAACGCCTTCCTGACCAAAAGTGGGGAAAGAAGTGTAATAAAATAAGGTATCAGTGACTAAAAGAGATCAAATAGAGTCAAGAGGTGAGTCTGCAGGCTACTTTTATGCAAGCTTCAGTTAGATATTGCTAATTACCATGATTTGCTAACCCCCAACCAACATCACTCCTGTTAACTCTAAAAAAAACCTAGGGTGAGGAGGGGCAAGATGGCAGCTTAGTAATGTGTGCATTTTAGTTGATCCTCCAGAACAACTACTAAATAACCAGAAACAGCACAGAACAGCTCCTGGGGCCACGTTAGTAACCAGACACACAGTGTACCACAGTCTGGATCAGCTGGACCAGCTGTGAGCACCCCCAGAACCGTGAGTTCCCCAAGCCATGGTGGCTGGCACCCCTTCTCCAAATGCTGCTTCCCAGAGGGGAAAGAAAAGACACTTTACCAGCAGCAGGGGCTGAGTCCAACCAAATGCCACTTGTGGAATTAATTAACAAATTCTGACTACTAAAAATAGGCCCCCAGTTCAGGTAAACCCAGTCAAAGCAGAGGTCACTCATTTTTGCTCCAGCGCCAAGGGGGCAGGGCTGACGGAAAAAGAAAAAGAAAAAGAAACAGGTTTTTGTGGCTGTGTTTCTACAAAGGCTTGACTGCCTTTGGATAGGGCGGCAGGGCTTCTCAGGCTGCAACTGCCCCATGCATAGGCAGAAGTAAGCTCGTTTTAGGGCTTGTCTGGAGCCTGTGCCTTCCCCAGGGGAGGGGCAAAGCCCAATTCAGGTGAAATCGCTCCCTTAAGGAATTCAGACACCAGGGCTTGGTAATTTGAAGCCATTAAAACCAGCCTACAATCTCTCCTCTGTCTCCACCACGCCCCCAGCAGGGAGAGTCTGCCAAAATTAAAGGTACTGCATCACCTTATGCTGGTGAGACCTGCAGGCAGAGAAGCGCCACATACTGGGCAAGATAAGAAAAACAGAGTCCATAGACTTCATAGGAAAGTCTTTCAACCTGCTGGGTTTCACCCTCAGGGAAAACTGACACAGGTGACTCTTTCCTCCTGATAGGACGCCAGTTTGGTCTGGGAAAATCCGGCTGGGGTCTATAATACCTATGTAGACCCTCCTAAGGGGGGCGGTGTGTGGAAAAGCACCATACAGGCAGGGCAAAAAACAAGAAAACAAGAACTGAAAAATTCTCCTCTGTTAAACAAAACCTAAGCTAGTGGTCCAGAAAAAGCTGAACTGAATATCAAAGAATAGACAGACAACAAATTCATCCAGCAAGAAAACCCTAGGTAAAAGAAGTGAAAGTAATCTCCAGAATAAACTAATTAAGGTAATTAAATGTCTAGACACCAGCAAAAAATAACAAATCACACTAGGAAAACAGAAAGTATGGCCCAGTCAAAGGAACAAACCAACAATTCAAATGAGATACAGGAGGTGAAACAATTAATTCAGAATATATGAACAGACATGGAAAACCTCTTCAAAAACCAAATCAATGAATTGAGGGAGGATATAAAGAAGGCAAGGAAAGAACAAAAAGAAGAAATCAAAAGTCTGAAAAAACAAATCACATACTTATGGGAATGAAAGTCACAGAAGAAGAGATGAAAACAACAATGGAAACTTACAATGCTAGATTTAGAGAGGCAGAAGATAGGATTAGTGAACTGGAGGACGGAACATCTGAAATCTGACAAGAAAAAGAAAATATAGGGAAAAGAATGGGAAAATATGAGCAGTGACCCAGGGAATTGAATGACAATATGAAGCGCATGAATATACGTGTTAGGGTGTCCCAGAAGGAGAAGAGAAGGAAAAAGTAGGAGAAAAACTAATGGAGGAAATTATCACTGAAAATTTCCCAACTCTTATGAAAGACTTAAAATTACAGATCCAAGAAGTGCAGGGTACCCCAAAGAGAATAGATCCAAACAGACGTACTCCAAGACACTTACTAATCAGAATGTCAGAGGTCACAGAGAAAGAGAGACTCTTGAAAGCAGCAAGAGAAAAGCAAGCCATCACACACAAGGGAAGCCCAATAAGACTATGCATAGATTTCTCAGCAGAAACCATGGAGGTGAGAAGACAGTGGGTGATATATTTAAATTATTAAAAGAGAAAAACTGCCAACCAAGAATTCTATATCCAGCAAAATTGTCCTTCAAAAATGAGGGAGAAATTAAAACATTTACAGACAAAAAAATCACTGAGAGAATTTGTGACCAAGAGACCAGCTCTGCAAGAAACACTAAAGGGAGTACTAGAGACAGATATGAAAAGACAGAAGAGAGAGGTGTGGAGAAGAGTGTAGAAAGGAAGACTATGAGTAAAGGTAAAAAGAAGGAAAATTAGATATGACATATAAAATCCAAAAGGCAAAATGGTAGAAGAAAGTGCTACCTGTACAGTAATAACACTAAATGTTAATGGATAAACTCCCAGTCAAAAGACATAGACTGGCAGAATGGATTAAAAACAAGACCCATCTATATGCTGTCTACAGGAAACATATCTTAGACCTAAAGATAAACATAGGTTGAAAGTGAAAGGTTGGGAAAAGATAATTCATGCAAATAACAATCAGAAAAGAGCAGGAGTAGCTATACTAATATCCAACAAATTAGACTTCAAATGTAAAACAGTTCAAAGAGACAAAGAAGGATACTATGTATTAATGAAAGGAACAATTCAGCACGAAGACATAACAATCATAAATATTTATGCACCGAACCAAAATGCTCCAAAATACATGCGGAAAACACTGAAAAGAGAAATAGACACACCTACCATAATAGTAGGAGACTTCAATTCCCCACTCTCATCAATGAACAGAACATCTAGACAGAGGATCAATAAAGAAACAGAGAATTTCAATAATACAATAAATGAGATAGACTTAACAGACATTTATAGAACATTACACCCCACAACAGAAGGATACACCTTTTTCTCAAGTGCTCATGGATCATTCTCAAAGATAGACCATATGCTGAGTCACAAAGCAAGTCTCAATAAATGTAAAAAGATTGAAATCATACAAAACCCTTTCTCAGATCATAAAGGAATGAATTTAGAAATCAATAATAGGCAGAGTGCCAAAAAATTCACAAATACGTGGAGGCTCAACAACACACTCTTAAATAACCACTGGGTCAAGGAAGAAATTACAAGAGAAATCAGTAAATATCTCGAGGCAAATGAAAATGAAAACACAACATATCAAAACTTATGGGATGCAGCAAAGGCAGTGCTAAGAGGGAAATTTATTGCCCTAAATGCCTATATCAAAAAAGAAGAAAGGGCAAAAATTGAGGAATTAACTGTCCACTTGGAAGAACTAGAGAAAG
>PVIY010027012.1:0-34676 GCA_004026745.1 Myrmecophaga tridactyla
ATTTCTTTTTCTGATGTCTTTTTATTTCTTTTTCTAAATCGATGCAAATGTTCTAAGAAATGATGAATATGCAACTATGTGATAATATTAAGAATTACTGATTGTATATGTAGAATGGAATGATATTTTAATATTCTTTTGTTAAGTTTTTTAATTAATAAAAAAGTTTATAAAAAAAAGTAAGGTAAAAAAATGGCTAAATGGCACAATTTTTTAAACGAGATTTGAAAAAAAATCAAGGTTGTAACTTTTTTTCAAACTTTTTTATTGTATAACATATATACAAAACAAGGAAAGAAAAAATCAATAATTTTCAAACACTCAACAACAAGTTGTTACAGGACAGATCCCAGAGTTTGTCATGGGTTACCATGCCATCATCTCAGATTTTTCCTTCTGGCTGCTCCAGAATTTGGAGGCTAGAAGGAATAATTTTTTTTTTTAATCATCACAATCAGCTTCTTTTTCTTTTTTGTGAAAAATAGCAAATACAAAAAAGCAATAAATTTCAAAGTACAGCACAACAATTAGTTGGAGAACAGATTTCAGAGTTTGACATGGGTTACAATTCCACAATTTTAAGTTTTTACTTCTAGCTACCCTAAGATACCAGAGAATAAAAGAAATATCCATACAATGATTCAGAAATCATACATTTCTATTAAAACCTATCTTCTCTGTGTAACTCCACCATCACCCTTCCAAGGTTGTAACTTCTGAGCTATATCCTTATTCATTAAAGGGGTCAATAGCTAATGACCAAAACTGATGAAATCAGTATTAGAGCTTTGTGAATATAACTTAGGTTACAGCAGTAACCACCAGAAGAGTTCAACACAGATATGACTATTTCCAAATTCTGGGATCTGTTCTGTAACTACTCATTGAAGAGTACTTTGAAAATTACTACTTTTTGCCTTCTTTGCTTTGTATATATACTATACAATAAAAAAGTTTTTTTAAAAATTGGTTGAGGGTGAAGGAATTTATCCATTTCATTATGTCTGTCTTCTCTATTTGATCTTTTTACATGTGTATACATTACTTTTATTAAAAATAAAACTAAAATGTTGTCTTCCCTACTGAATAATTCATTATCCAACACTGACGGCCCACTGGCAATGCAGAGACACAGGTGAGCATTTTCTGAGACAAATCGGACAGGGATTTAACCTGACTATATGTGACAGCCATCATTTATAGCATGGAAAGCTGCATTCAAAGCCGCCTCAGTAAGAGAAACTACTAACAATTTCCATTCACCTTTTATGTCCTGGAAGATCCCAGAGACAGGTACCGTGGTATCAAAATCAGCGGAGGCCAAACGGAAACGTGGCGTTGCCTGGTGACAGTGTCATCAGCAGGAAGGACTCAGCTCAAGATGGGATTTGCAATCAAAGGCCACGTCGTTTCCCAGAACCTCTGCTCTGCGCCAAACGAAAACTACACCTCCATACCGAAGCGATGTCCCTGTGGGGTGCTCCACCAGGCAGGCAAGCAGCCCATAGGGCTGTTAACAGAAGACCACTTCTGTTTCCAAAAAGCATCTTCGTGAGATGCTTGCTTGTATTGAAGCATCAGCAAAACACCTTCACAGTTTGAAGTTAGAACAGTATGTGCAGGTGCCACATCCACGAAGACCCCCACTTCTCAGCATCACCACTACGATTCAGCAGCTCTGGCTCTCTCAGCTGGACTATTCCATTAACCTCCTTACTGGTACCATCATTTCTTCCTCCCAAATCCCCAGCCCCTCCACTTCCATCCCACATGCCGCCCCAGCATTATTCAAAGAGCACAGCTCCCACCACACTACTCTGTTCGTTTACTGCTAAAAACCTTTTTCTCGTTCACCAATGCCCAGAGTAGTTTTCCCCCAAGACTGTCTCCAGCAAGACTAACTCCTCAATTCACTCTTAAAAAAAAAAAAAAAAAAGACTAGGGAAAAAAAGGATTCCATGGAAAAAGAAGCAGGGGGAACTGTAATTCCCGATGGGGGATTCACAATCTATATTAGCATGGTTTGGGTAGTGGATGGTAGTGAATGTGATACCACTAAACTGTACTTAAAAATGGCTAAATGGCACAATTTTTTAAACGAGATTTGAAAAAAATCAAGGTTGTAACTTTTTTAAAAAACTTTTTGGGTTCTGGGAATACTGTGATAAAGAAAAGTGTCTCACTTCATTTAATTCAATATTTCGCTTCTGCGCCAAACTTAAGTATTAACACCTTAGAATTCCTCCCGTGTTGCACGAACTTTGGCAATGCTGCTGGTTTGTGTCTTCAGAAGTTAAGGTCTAGTGCGGTGCTTCTGAAACTTGCACATGTATAAGAACCACCTCAAGGGTTTAGGAAAACACATATTGCTGAACCCCAACCCAGAGATTCTGAGGCTGTAGGTTAGGATGGGGCCTGAGATTGGGCATTTCTAACAAGCTCCCAGGTGAAGCTGCTGGTTCCTGGAGAACACCTGGAGTGGCAAGCTCCTGCAGGAAAAGGTACAAATGCCTTAGAACTACATTCAGAGTCCTTCTTGAATTAATCAGTTCTTCGCCATCTACCTTTTCTCCCATAATCTCCTTTTAGCTATCTTATGCCACAGCCAAATGAGCTATCTTCTATTTCCCACATCCATACCATCCTTTTCTCTTCTTCAAGATCTGGAACAAATAGATGCCTGGCTGTCTCATTGCTTTGCCTTCTTTACAGACTTTAGAACTTTCTTTCCTAACTTATAATTGCTTATTTGCATTGCTTAGCTTTTACTGTAGGCTAGAAGCTGTAGGAAGGCATATTCTGGGTCTGATTTATATTTGTGGATGACAATATCTGGCAGAATGCTTTATAAATAGTAAGGGCTCAATAAGCATTTGATGAGTAAATGAATGCACAGCTAGCAAAAGCAGCTGATCTGAATTAGGGGAGCTCCCTATTAACTCTAAATTACAAGAGGGGTGGGAAACCCTTTCTGTTTAAGTAAAACACTGCTAAATTCAGTTCAGTGAGAATTTACTAAGCACCTCTGAGGGTTTATAAACCAGGCTGCTACATATGGTTTGGCAGATTGTTTACTGTGCGACATGAGCAATTGTATATGTCAACCAGCTTAGAAATATGGGGAAAAATTATTCTTAGCCATAAGGAGCTTATACAGGCTAAGCTATATGTGTGTGCACACACCCATAAATATACACACATCTTGATCTGGAAGGTGGTTACACAGATGCTTGTACGTATACAAACTCTTGAACTACAATTTGAGCATTTCTCCCATAATATATTATATCCCAATAAATAAAACACAGTGGGAAAAAGTGAGCAAAAATGAAGTATACAATACAGAAAAGTCTGTATTTCATCACAACCTATTTGTTCTTTCTTAAGACCTGTGGGAGAGTTCCACATTATTCCACAATCCATATTTTTGTGGCACAGTAGATGCAACTGTCACATTAAGGTATCATTTAGGGAAGTTACTAGAATAGAAACTATCACATAGATGTGATACTGTGGATATGAGATATCACATACATGGGGCAATACTTCACAAGAACAATCTGCCTGCAAGTGGATAAATAAGACATACTTCAGCTGTCCTTTCCCATAATAGAAATGATCTTACTCTTTTGTTTCTTCCAGGCCAAGTTTTATCCAAAATCATATAACCTAAGCTGCCTTCAGAGGAAACAACATTCAGCTGTTGGTCTCCTCTGACACTGTTAGTTTCCATAGAAACTCTTGTAGAATGCTCCTGTTTGTCAGGAATAAGTGTCTCTCCCGTCAATTCAAAATCAGTCCAGGAAAGCCCTGCCTCGTGTCTGACATTTTCCAGCCCTGCTCTGTTGCAAAGTCCTCTTAAGTAAGCATCTGTTACCTTTATCAGAAGAGCTGTCTCCATCACAGACACACAAATAACAGATTAAACATGCTTTTGGCCAATTAGTGTTGGTCTAAGTAGGCTGTTCCTGGCAGGACTCTCATAATAAATGTCCCTGACACTAAAATTTGAAAAAAAAAATCAACAACAACAACAAAAAAACAAAAGGAAGGCCTGGATACTAGAAAAGGTACCCTGTATCCTATCAATTTCTATCATTACATAATGGCCAGCATTGTCTCCGGGTAACGTAGTCCTTTATGCTGGCAGGTTATTCTTCCCTGCTCTGGGAGAAGAAGGGAATAGCAGTCAGAATTCCAGGTCTTGCAGGAAGCACAGACCTATAAATCACTGATTTTTTTCTTTGCTTTAGCCATGCTTGTAGACCTGCTCGCTGTAACCAGGTTCTCCCAAGCAAACGTCAAAATATCAGGAGACAAAATTAAGCTATGGTGTATGTAATCAGGGTAGCGATTATCCTTCGGGAAGAGGCAGGTGACTAGAAGCTGTCACAAGTGGAGCCCCTGAGATGTTGGGAATGTCTCGTTTCTTACCTGGGTGCATTTGCTTCATGAAAATTCATGGTGCTATAAATTTATGATCTGTACACTTTTCCAAATGAATGTTATACTTCAATAAAGAGATTTTATAAACAAACAGCCAAGTAAACCAAGAGATCTAGGCAACAGAGATATGTGGCCTGGAACAGATAAAGGCAATCAGAACCCACTAAGCTTCCTGCTGAACAAAACCATACAGCTAAGATCCAGACCCCTCATGAAAGGTACCAAAACAGCAATGTGGAGTCTAGATTACATTCATTCCTCTTCAACATGGATTTGTCCAAGAAGTGCGTCTAGCTTAAGCCTTTCTAACCCATTTACTGATGAAACCAGCTGGTGTTTGTAGAGGGCATTTATGGGATTGTCTGCCCAACGACCACTCTACATGTGGGAACTCTGCCAGCCATGGCTAGCAGGTCCTGGGGTGGACCCCCATGATCAATGCCAAGCCTTTCAGTGCCTTCCCAGGGATTTTTGAAAGTGAGATTGGGAAAGAGGCCAGTCTTTCAGGATGCCTGAGTTTGTTGGCTGTTGGAAGCCACTTCTCCACTACGGGGAGGAGGAGGCTGGTCTACAAAAACAGAAAGAATTGGTTTATATCAATTACAATCAAAAGAGTCTTTGAAGCTATTATATATTTTTCTGTAATAATATAGCTCAATACATTTTAACATTACGGCCTAACAGAAGCAGACAGAAGTAAAGATGAGGTGAAGAATTAACTTGTTAACCTCCAATGATATCTTCTTCTACTCAACTTTGGCCACCCACTCCCATGTACTTGTTTTAACTTGTCATCACCGCAACTGTACTTCCTTTCTAAAACATGTGCAAGCATCGCTTCCCTGCCAAATCATCTCTTATATTCTCTACCACTGTAGTTTCAAGTCCAACAATTCACAATCTCATTCAGACCTACGATCCATCAACTCTACCACTGTCATTATCACATCACAGTCTTGGACCCCTCTTTCCTACTTATGCACCTTAATCCCATTGTCCATTATGGCTTACAACCATTCTTTACTCCCCTGCCTCCCTCTCTACCATATTCACTTTACTAATTATCCTAAGATGGTTACTCCTAATTCTCTATTTACTAAGCCACTGTGGTCATGGGGTTGAAATAGGCTGGAGAATAGCTCACAGCCAAACAGACCAGTTTCACTTTAAATTCATGACCACAAATCTTGGACAAACATTTTAGCCACCGTCCAAAAATCCTTCATTAATAAGGTTTTTCTACAACTCTCCAAAAAGACTATTGCATAAGGGTTCTTCTCCGGTATCCTTTACCTGTGCTCCCTTTTCAAGGATAATATTGTTCCTACTTCAACTTCTTAAAAGTGTCTGGATATACTGACTTCAGTTCCTCACCTCTCCCTCAGAACACTCCAATTCGAATTCTTCCCGCTTGTCAAGGTCATCAGTGACCTCCATATTGTGAAATTCAATGATCACTTTTTTGTCCCTATCACCCATCTCAACTGCATTTGACTCATCCAACCACTTCCTTCTTTCTGAAATATCCTCTTCTCTTGGGGATAATGACTCCACACTCCCCTACTTTTACCTGATCTCACCAGACACTTGTCCTCAATCCTGACCTCTCTTGGTTTTCTTAGCCTCTGAATGTTGGAGTGACCTGGGGCTCTTTGCCTAGTCTTTCTTCCTAGGTGACCTCATTTAGCTCCAAAGCTTTCAATATCATCTGCATTTCCATTACTCACATTTCCATCCTTGGCTCTCATATGTCCAAATGTGCTCTAGACTCAAACATCAAACTGCTTACTTGGTACTTCCACTGGAATACTTACTAAGCATATTGAACTTTAAAGTTTAAAGCAGAACACTTGATTTTTCCCTCCAAAATCTGTTTTCCCTCTAGTCTTTCCCATCTTAGTATATTTATCACTCATTGTGAGTGACTTTGTGACTTTAGGAATCATCTTCAATGCCTCTTTTTCCCTCATGATCCATATTCAATTAGTCTGCTGCTGGCATTGCTTCCAAAATAGTTCCCAAACCTGCCCATTTCTCTCCATCACCACTTCTAGCACCCACGTTTAAACCACCATGCTCTTTTTCTCTTGGGTTAATTCAATAGTCTAACTGGCTTTTCTGTCTTCAATCTTGTTTCCATTCCTATACCCCAAATTTATTCTCCACTGAAAGAGTGGAGAGTGCTTTTCTAAAATGTAAATCAGATCATGTCTATGAATGACTTCCCATTCCTTAAAAACAAGCAAACAAAAAACAAGAATCATCAACAATAACAAACTCTTTACAAAGGTCCAAAAGGGATTGCCCCATCTGGTTGTTGCCCACCCCACTGACTTTACCTATTATTCACTCCCAGGCTGATTCTAACTCCAGCTCTGTTGGAAGCTGTTACATGAACAGGCAAAGTTCACGCTACCTTAGAACCTTTGCACTTGCTGTTCTATCTGTCTGGAAAGTTCTGCCCTCAGTTCTTTGCATGGCTGGCTCCATTTCATCATTTGGGTTTCAGTTCAAATATCACTTCTGCAGCACTACTTTCCTTGGTCATAAATCCAAATGAATCACTTACCTCATCTGCTACTTAGTCTCCATCACACCACCCTGCTTTACTTTCTTAATGTTTTATTTAATTATTTTCTTAATGCTTATTGCTACATGAAATTATCTTGCTCTTTCATTTGTCTACTTCTTTATTATCCATCTCCAGAAAGAAACTATTCTTCTACAAGATTAGGGATGTATCTTTTTCATTGCTCTATTCTAGGTGTTTAGAAAAGTGCCTGGTTCATTGGTACATGGTAGACACTCAATAAATATTTGGTGAAAGAATGAACAGAGCATAGACATAAAGGACAAAAAGTAACCATTTGGAAAACACTACTGAAGAGGGAAACATAAAATTTTTCTAAGTCAACACCATTATCATTCACTATTAAAACATTAATGAAAAGAATGTTAAATTAATGAAATCTGAACCTCATTTCTGGATTATCAAATCTGGATTATCAAAATAAAACTAAAATGAGAAACATTTTAGTCATTCCAAATAAACTACAATTTGGCTAAGAAAGGTAAAAACAAAATCTGCTTCCATTTAAGCACCACCAGCATTTGACAACATAAGTCACTGTCTCTAACACTCTGAGACATAAATGACATCTGCAATTAATAAACCCTTTGATGCTAAATGAAAAAAAAAATTGCTCTTAGTAAGTTATATCCATATTGACCCCAAATAAACACATGGCAAACATATTTTTTTTTCTCAGTTTTATCTTGTAATCAATCAGATTGGACTGGCCCAAACAGGGTTTTAGCAGCAGCTCTCTATCACTATACTGGACACTCCTATTCTTATTTACAATTGCCCTTCTGGAATTCATACGGTATGCAAAAAAATAAAATAAAATAAAATGTATTTACATTTAAAGTGCTCTAGATTTCATCAAACTATAAGATTTAATTGGCATGAACATATGATCTATGAACCATAATCCTGATATTTACTCCTTTGCACTGCATTAAATGTTGAACATGAGCTAATAACTTTACCCAGTTGTAGGCACCAGAGTTCAATCATATAATTGAAATTCCCACACTTCTATTAAATAATTCTCAAAATTCGATTTAAATTAACAAGACGTTGGCTTCTTCATATGAGCCACATCTATAATATAATGAGACGCTAAGCAGTTTACTTGCTTATTTTTGCTGTTCCACCATTTCTAACAATGGACAATTTAGAGACAAATAATCCCAAGCCTGAAGCTTTTTGAAGGCAGTATTACTTATTCTTTTCAAACCTGTGCCCCGTCTGGATGATCATAACATTTTCACATTGCCCTAATATAATGTGTGTATTCTGAGAAAATGAGGCAATTCTCTCTAAACTGACAACTTTATTGAAGTATATACAAAATACACCCCTATTGCTGCCACCGCAATCAAGATACTGGAAAATTTTCCATAAACCAAAAAGTTCCTTCAGGCTTCTTTGCAATAACACCACCCCCTCTTGTCCCCCAACACACACGTGTGTGCACACACACCACACACACACACACGCATTTATGCACTTGCTAGCTGCAGGCAACCATTGACCTACTTTCTGTCACTTGATATTAGATTTTTCCTGTTCTAGAATGTCTTATAAATGGAATCACACAGCATATACCCTTTTGTGCATGGCTTCCTTCACTAAGCAGAATGTTTTTGAAGTTCATCCAAGTTGTTGTTTGCATCTAGTTTGTTCATTTTTTTTACTGCTGGTGGTATCCATAGGAGGCTGTGTTCCAAGTAAGTGAAGGAATCCGAGCTACCATTCAGAGCTCTCCCAAACAGGATTTCTCCCAGTTATCAGAATAGACCAAGTGGTACAGAAAGTGGACACTAAGGGTTGAAAGAAATGTCTTGTTTAAACTACCCATTCCGCTTTGGGGACGAAGGACTAAAGAAGTGTACCGATAATTCCTTTCCAGATGTTTTTTGTTTAATTCAGAAGCAGAGGTAAAGTCCATTATGAATATCAAATACATAAAGCCACAATTGTCAACTAATTCTTATCTCCTTCACAGACATTCACCAGAGGTTCTACGTATTTATTCTAACAAGGCCACTATTACTTACAGGTTTTTCTAGAAAAACTGCCTCAATTCTCCAAATGTCCACATAACCACACCTGTTGTGCTATGACACTGAAGCTCCTCTCAACAAGAGGTAGGGTTTATCTCCCTTCCTCTTGAATCTGGTCTGATGTGTGATTTGCCTTGGTCAATAGAATGTAGCAGAAACAAAGGTGTGTGCTTCTGCATTCTCTCTTTCACACTCTTGGTGCTTTGCTACTACCTTGTGAACAAACCCAAACTAACGTCTTGGAGGACAACAGACACATGGAGCGGAAATGAACCATCCCAGCTAAACCCATCCTGGGAACGCAAGTCCTCAGCATAACCCAACAGTTCACCAAAGACACATAAGAGAGCCCAAAGGAGAGCAACAGAATCTCCCAGCTTAAAACGCCAACTCACTGAATTTCTTTACTTTGCTTACTTTTTTATTGTATAATATAACATATATACAAAGCAAAGAAAGACAATAGCAATAGTTTTCAAAGCACTCTTCAACAGGTAGTTACAGGACAGATCCCAGAGTATGTCATGGGCTACCATACCATCATCTGATTTTTCCTTCTAGCTGCTCCAGAATATAGGAGGCTAGAAGGAATAAATATTTTTTATCATCACAATCGGCTTTTTACTTCTTTTTTGATTTCGAAGCACAGCACAACAATTAGTTGTAGAACAGATTTCAGAGTTTGGTATGGGTTACAATTCCACAATTTTAGGTTACTTCCAGCTGCTCTAAGATACTGGAGACTAAAAGAAATATCAATTTAATGATTCAGCAATCATATTCGTTTGTAAAACCGTACCATCTCTGTATAACTCCACCATCATCTTTGATCCTTCTTCCACTCTTTAGGGGTATTTGGGCTGTAGCCATTCTAATATTTTCATGTTGGAAGGGGCTGTCAATAATATGGGGTAGGGAGATGGAACTAGCTGATGTTCTGGAGAGACTGGACCCTCTAGGTTTCAGGACTTATCTGGTCCAGGGACCCATCTGGAGGTTGTAGGTTTCTAGAAAGTTACCCTAGTACATGGAACCTTTGTAGAATCTTATATATTGCCCTAGGTGTTCTTTAGGATTGGCTCGAATGCTTTTGGTCGGAGTTAGCAAGTTATGATAGGTAGCAATGTCTCACTGAAGCTTGTGTAAGAGTGACTACAGAGTGAATTTTGAGCTAAATAAATGGTTGTTGTTTTAAGCCTCTACTTTTGGAAGAGCTTATTTCTGAAGCAAAAGCTAACTGATACATTGATCACCTGGGGAAACAGTTTTATTCCCATTAAGATTCTCAGATTGCATCTATAGTTTCTCCTCCCACAACTTTCCCTTGTTCCTTGAGTTTTGACTCACTTTTCTGATTCTTACTTCCAATTTTATCTGTCCTCTCTTTTCCTCCTATGCTACCTATGGAAAAAAAATGCAATCAATTTCCCAACTTTTTCTCTCTGACCAGCACTCTGATAATTTCATTCTTAAGTCTCCAAAGAATATTTTAAGCACAACTAAATCATTTTGCCATTAAAAAAACTGAAATGTATTAAAAAGCACTAAATATAGTTTTTAAAAATTGGGGTGGGGGCACAAAATAAGGAGGTAAAACTTTGACCTCCACTGTCACCCCCAGAGGGACTCTTAAGTCCGTCATGTCTCCTGCAGCTTGCACTTTACTTACCCAGCCCTCTCCGCTGCATGGTGACCTCTGTGAATGGCACTGAACACACGCAGGGGAATGTGCCACGTAGCTGGTTGCACAGCATCCCAGAACCCTTCTTTTGCTTGCAGAATTCTTGAGTCCATTTTAGAAAATGAAAATGACAGATACCCTCCTAAACTGATTTAAATGCCTACACCTGCAGAGAGGGGTTTCTTTGTGACTCCATTTGGTAGCATTTTCATTGTGGCTGATTCTCCTAATCCTGTACAGAAACATATGATAGTTCATAAAGTCTATGGATTAGACAGCAGGGGAAATCTTTCCAGGGTGTACTCAACACTTCCCCTGAAACTCTTAGAAAACACTGCACTAAAACCCAACTTTTAAGAATCACCCCTTTATTATACTTAACAGAAATAATAGATATCATTTATTGTGCACTTCCTATGTGTCAGGTACTCCCTAAGAGCATGGGGTTTTCTGTACTTTGTTATATTTTTGTTGTAGTTTGTATCAGGTGAGGATTTTATCCTTCCAAAGAGGCCAAGAACTCCTGCCAAACCTTGAAGATCATGATATTCTGGCTATAGGCAGAGATGAGTTCGGGCTGGTCTCTAAGTCAGGCCTGGTGTCATCTACTGTCTCCTCTTAGGCACAGGCTCCCCACCAGGCCCTCCACCCATGATGGGCTGCACTTCCACATGCTCCAGTTCAGCCTTTCCAGTCCAAGAAGGTCTCCAGAGGCCTAGTCTAAGTTTGCTCCAAAATGTCTTCCCCCTAGCCTGGGGCCATGATAAAGCATCTCCCTCTCCCTGTCTCAATTCCTCTCTGCCTCTGTCTCTCTTGCATAGACAGACATGCACACACACACACACGCACGTACACACAAAGCCTCTCTCATGTCCAGGAGGCTCAATCTCTTACACCCCTCTAGATGGCCCTGGTCTTCTGCCCTAACCCATTTCTGGTTGCCCTGTTTAATTTGTCCAAGCCCCTTACAGTCATTTGATTTTTTTTTTTCACTTAGTGTTCTAGGCTCATAAATGTTTAGAATATATACACATCTACAGAAATAAACACACTGAGGTACCTGCTTTTAACAGAATTATAATGAGTGTCAACCATTAAAAACACATGCATCTCTTTTTCATACTTTCCCATTGTCAAAGTATCTATGAATTAAAGCAGTTTCCTCCACCCCACCCCAAGAATAATCATTCAGTTTCCATTAGATAAGGACTTCAAGGGTTATCTGAAAATGCGAAAAGAGCAGTTGGTGAGGGTTTACAGCTAAGAGTTCTTTCCAAAATGAAAATCCCAAACAGTGCCTGCTACTCTCAGAGAACTGGACCTGAGGGCAAATGCATTGGGAACAAATGTGGCTCATCCCAGCAAACAATCCCAGCAATCACCTGCCTGCCCCTCACTCTGGCTCATCATCTTCTTTCTTCCTGGCTTGATGCCTGTGTCATGGCTTTGTCTTATAGAAGTGAGGGTGTGTTGTTTGTTGATATAATTGAAGACAACTCATAAAGTGTAACATATGTATAAACCAGAGAATAATATCTTAGATGGCAGTAAATGGAAAGGCTGTAGGTTTGCTCTTCTCCAAAAGGCTCTTGAAATGTGGCCTCTTAGAATTCTGAACAATTCTAACCCAAAGTCTGTGTACTGGCTTTGCTGTGAATACCACCAACACAATCCTCACACAATTCTCATCAGTGTTTCTAAGGGGGGCAAGAGAAGCCTTTGGATTCTAGTGTAGCTGCAATAACCCCTTACAAACAGGCATTAACTAGAGTTGCTGCTTTATCCCAAGGTATAATACTGCAGTTCAAGAACCGCTACAGAACAAAATGATAAAAGCAAAGGGAGAAGGGGCCCCAAATAGCCTCAAAAGTATTGAAACAGGGAATAAAGTTGGAAAACTCACACATACTGATTTCAAAACAAAGCTACAGTAATCAGAACAGTGAAGTGTTGGCATAAAGATACCCACTTAGACCAATGGAATAAAATTGAGAGTCCACAAATAAACCCACACATACAAGGCCAATTGATTTTCAGCAAGGGTGTTAAGACCCCTGAACGGGGAAAGAGCAATCTCATCAATAAATGGTTCTGGAAAAACTGGATTTCCACAAGCAAAAGAATGAAGTTGTTCTCTTATCTCACACCATATACAAAAATTAATTCAAATGGATCAATAACTGAAATAGAAGAGATAAAACAATATAATTTTCAGAAGAAAACGTAGGGATAAATATTCATAATCTTGGATTTGGCAATGGAGTTTCAGGTATGACACAAAAAAGCTCAAGCAACAAAAAAATAGATAAAATGGACTCCATCAAAGTTAAAAAACATTTGTGCATCAAAGGACATGATCAAGAAAGTGAAAAGAAAACATACAAACTGGGAGAAAATGTTTGCAAATCATACCTCTCATAAGAGTCTAGCGTTCAGACTATATAAAGAACACATAGTAATCAACAACAGAAATGAAAACAAATTTAAAAATGGGCAAATGGCCTGAATAGACATTTCCCCAAAGAAGAAATACAATTAATGAACAAGAACATGAAGAGATGCTCATCATCATTAATCACTAGGGAAATGCAAATGAAAACCAGAATGAGGTACCACTTCACATCTGTTAGGATGGCTATAATAAAAGAAAAGGGGGAGGCGGGTAACAAGTCTTAGCAAGGAAGTAGAGAAATTTGAATACTCAAGCACTGCAAGTGGGAATATAAAATGGAGCAGCCACTTTGCAAAAACAGTCCAGCAGTCCTCAAATGGTTAAATACAGTGTTACCATATGACACAGCAGCTCTACTCCCAGGTGAACACCCAAAAAACTAAAAACAGGGTCTTAAACAAATGTACAGATATGTTAACAGCAGCACTATGCACAACAGCCAAATGGAGGAAATAGTACAAACATCCATCAAACAAAAATGGATAAGCAAATTGTGATATATAGATAGAATGGAATATTATTCAGCCATAGAAAGGAAGGAAGAACAGACAAACCTCGGAAATAATGCATATTTGGTTCTAGACCACTGCAATAAAGCAATTCATGCAATTTCTTCTGGTTTCCCAGTGCATATAAAAATTATGCTTACACTTTACTGTAGTCCATTGAGTGTGCAACAATATTATGTCTAAAAAACAATTCACATGCCTTAATTCAAATGTGACACAGATAGATGTGTGAGCACTTGTTGTTGGAAAAATGGCCCCAATAGCATTGCAGGGTTGTCACAAACTGCCAATTTGTAAAAAAAAAAAAACACCAATATCTGCGAAGTGCAATAAAGCAAAGCACAATAAAACAGGGAATGCCTGTAACAAGGACTCATGTAACACCATGGGTAAACCTTGAAAAACATTATGCTAAATGAAAGAAGCCAGGCACAAAAGGTGACATATTGAATGATTCCATTTATATGAAATATCCAGAATAGGTAAATCCATAGACACAGAATGTAGATGGGTGGTTGTCAGGGCCTGGGGAGAGGGGAAGTGAAGAGCAACTACTTGACGGGCACAGGGCCTTCTACTGAGGTAATGAAAATGGTCGTACAACATTTTGAATGTACTAAATGTCACTTGTTCATTTAAAAATGGTTAACTGTATGTGAGTTTCTCATCAATATTTTTTAAAAAGCAGAGCAAGGAAGAAAAGACAAGGCAAAATAGCTCAGGTTTTCAAGTAAGACTGATGCCACTGGGAGGGCAGAAAAGGTCCCCAGGAAAGGTATTGGTATAGGTGAATGCAGAAGGAGGGGAGGAAGTAGAAATAGTGCAAACATAGGGGAAGAGACAGAGATGGTTTTCATAGAAGAAGAGTAGCATTTGCCTGCAGTCTAGAACACGTAACTTTGTAAAGTCCTGGGGGACAGAGCATCATTAGGTAGGAGAAGTGCTTTAAGGTAAGGACAATAAGGTACCTGGACCTCTTCAATGCCAGTCCTTTGCAGACCCTTCATTCCTTGACATCTGGACAGAAGAAGGAACAGAAGGCTACAGAGGAAAGAAACAGGCTTGTTTTATATCACTATCCATGGGAAAGGAAAGGAAAATGGGAATAAAGATATTGAGTTTTTACAATAAAATATGCCCTATACATGCACAGTCTCCTTGTAAATACTCCCAACAAATCACTGAAAGGGATGGTGGTGTGCCCATTTTACAGAGGGGAAAACCACAGTCCCAGGTCTTTAGAGTTCACATTCTTTCTACCACCCTATGATGCATCTGGCCAGGTGAGAAATTATGAGGCCCTGGAGCATCGTTCAGTTTTTTCAGTAAACTTTTAATTGCTTGGAGGAGGTGGGTTTCATTTCTACTTTTTGATCGACTCAGTGGGGGCTCTTTAACATATCTCAAATGTAAAGCAACATCCACATCTATACACATTCTAGACCAATGTATATTTCCTTGAGGACAATTAAGAAACACCACCACTGCATCTGTTTCTTGCTGTTTATTCTTTCTAAGAGGACTGCTTGCTCCCAGCTACCAGAACACTCACTGCAAAACCGCTACCAGAACACTCACTGCAAAACCCCAAGCCCTTCAGCCCTCCGGGAAGGGTCAGTGGCTCATGCCAGCACTTTCACAGCAAAGCCACTAGTGTCTTCTTCAAACTGCTCTCTTCCTGCTTTTTGTGACACTTAATTCCCCAACAGACCACAAAACATGGAAAGGAATGAAGCAGCTGATCTGTGAGGGGGTGGCAGCTCCAGGTCACCGGCTGGTTCCTATCCTGAGAAGATTTATTTTAGTCCTCCGTCCTCAGCAAGCTGCCCTTTCCCACCCAAGCATGCCAGAGGCAAGAGGACCACTTCTCTGTACATTCCAGAAAAGTAGTTAAGGACTTCTCACATGTAAGAATTTCATCTGGTTTTAAACATTTTATTGATATGTTCCCCATAAGGGGGGGGGAAATACCAGAAAGCTAAGTTGACTTTGTTTCGTTTTCCTTTCTACAGAATCAGACCAAACACAGCAAACATTTCCATTGTGAGTGTTAGAAAAAAAAATCACATTTCACATGTGGAAAAGATTCAGGATGCCTAACTCAAAATGATGGGGTTGGGGTGAGGAAGCAGGGGAGGGGACAAGAAATCCTGTCTTTGGAATGTGAAGCGTTTGCCGTTGCCACTGCAAGAACCCTTGGGAAAAGCATTTTTAATACCATAATGACTTAAACAGTAGCATACCTGCAAGCAACATGGAAAAATCCAAGTCAGAAGAAACCAGGAAATACTAGAGCCATGGCTAAAATTTTAGACTACTTTTCCATAAAGACTGTTAGAATGTTCCCAGTTTTTTCAAACCTCAGGAGGAAAATGAAGGTGGAACAAGTAACACCTTAATACAAATTTCAAAAGTTGGACTGAAAAGCAGGATAAGTATTAAGCATTTGCTAGAGAAGAAAAGTGAGTTTTTTCCCCCAAATCTCACACTATAATTTTATGATTCAGGCTTTTCTTCTCCAGGGTTTTATTTTATACATAAAGAAAAGATGAAAGAATTTTCCCTTCATCCATTCGTCACCCCATCTCGTAGGCCCACCTTATTTTCTTTTTCCAAGTAAATCAGTTGCAGAAGTTGGTATAGTTCATCCCTAAACTCTTTCACTGCTGGCGATTAATTTTTTCTAGTTGAAGGTTGTGACTTTGCAAGAGGAAGGAGCATAAGCAAAGTAAGTGAAAGCTCATCGTGCACCTTGTTTCGGGGTTCAAGTTGAGGTCAGGGTGAGATTCTGGCAATGGAATACCATTTAGAAGAAAGTCGACTTTAGCAACTCTTAGGAAAGTTAACTTTCAAAAGCAATGGTGCTCACTCTGCACCATTCATTCCCCCTTCCAGTCCCCATGGAGAGAGAAGCCCAGCTGGCCAGAGAGAACAAGAAAGCGGGCAGCAGAAAGCAAAAGCCATGCAGCTGGCCAGGTGAGAGAATTCTCTCTTCTGACTCTCTTCTGAAGAGGGAGCCCTGAGGTGGCAAAGGGGTTCCCTCAGGCAGAGGAGTAAAGGGTTAGGGAAGTTTTCCTCCCCTTTATCTTTGTTCCTTTCCTTCTCATCTCTCAAGACGTTGACAAAAGAAGAAGGGGAGGAGGGCATCTGTGGCCTGTGTGCACCTGCCACTTAGGAAATGTCTCTAATCATAAGACTAAGTGAAGATAATGAAAAAATAAATGAAGGCCAGGGCTGCCCATTCAGGCCTAAGCAGAAGACCTTAGATTTTCTCCTAGACTGTCCAGCCCACCTTACCAGGTAAGGGAGGAAGATAGAGCCACGGCAGAAGTGGTTCAAGTTCTAATCGGTGATCATGGCCTGGCCAAAGGTGGCAAAATGTGGGATGCCTGTGCCAGTGGAGGGAGATGCTGGGGCAGATTATATTTTATTAAAATGGCCACAACATAGGACTTTTAAGGCTCCTCCCACTGAGAGGTAGTAGACTTTTAAGTTCCCTCCCCTTGAAAACTGTCAGGCCTGTGACTCACCCATAACCAGAAAAATGGGATGGAATTCATACAGCCTGACTCCCAAGGCCAAATCGCCAAGTGCGGCTGCCTCTACATTGCCAGCTGGAACATGATGCTGGAGCCCTGCACCACCATGTAAGCAATCAAAGTGCCCAGGAACTGCCGGGCGGTGAGGAAGCCCACATTTCCCACCAAGAGAACCACATGGACTATGTGAAGAGAGAGAGCGGCCGAGCCAACCCCCGCTGCTCCAGCCTCTTGCTCTTCCACCTTCAGCCACGATTTTAAGGAACTGCCATAAGAGGCCGCACAACCCAGAACTGCACAGTGAACCCTTGCAAAGCTCTCGACCCACAGCAAAAGTGAGAAACAAAAAAGTGACTGCTGTGGTTTCAAGCTATTACCATCCGGGGTGATTTCTCAGGCAGCACCTGGTAACTGGAAGAGACTCAGATATTATCAGGATCACAATGATACTCCATGTTAGGCACTGCAAAGTCCGAGTCTTTGAACATCAATTTGGCCAATAATTACCTTTCCCATCATGTATTTAACACCCCACTTCATCGGTTTACATGGAAGTGACCAAATTTTTCTAGAATATTACCCCCACACACATAGATACTTTTTCCAGTGCCTAAAATGCCCCCCTTCCCTCTTTAAAATCTTTCTACATTCTACCCTTCATTCAGGACCTACTTTCTCCCAAAACTTGACCCTAGAATTCTTCACTCATGAACGCAGATCAGCAATATCCTAGCTGCCAAACCCAATCATCTTAATCATAATTCTTGCCTACAGGACACTAGGTCCAAAAATGGAAACAGCGAGGGCTCACTCTGGTTCATTGTGCTGCCTCATTTCTCTCTCCAAGAGGGTGAGCTAGCTGGGAGATTCGGGAGCACTGAGAAGGAGTGTTATCTCAAGGGGCTTAAGCTTCGTTTCCTACAGTATTCTCAAGTTACACTGTCTACTACGCTGTCACTAGCCAAATGGGGCTTTTGAGCACTGAAAATAGCGCCAGGCTGAATTGAGATGTGCTATAAATATAAAATAGGCACCAGATTTTAAAAGTCAAAAATGTTTCATTAACAATGAGATCTATAAATGTTGAAATGAAAAGAATTTGGATATATAGGGTGAAAATATAAGTAAAATTAAGTTCCTCTTTCACCTGTTTCTTTTTGCTTTTTTAATGAGGCTGCAAGAAAATCTAAACCCGCACATGGGGCTCCCACAATATTTCTACAATATTCCCACAATATTTCTGCTGAGCATTTCTAGATGACAAGATGGACAATCAAGGACTTTCAATGCTATCCTGAATTGAAGGTGCCTGAGAAAGCATCGTATAATTTCTAAAAAAGTTTGCGAAAAGAACATGTCTTCAAGTCAAAAAGTGAAATATTAGGAAATGAAATAACAATCCATGGAAATGAGGATGAATAACAATAACCTTAATTTGAATGTTTCTAGCAAGAATAACTGCCACATTTTCACAATACACAATATCCTTGCCTCTTTTTCAGGCAAGAAATCATAGAAACCATTATCCATGATGACTTTTGTCTAAGGAAAGCTTTGAAATTTCAGATTTTGTTTTTCTAACTCTAATATACATAGAAATTCTACTCGCTGAAAACTACCTAGGAGTCTCAACACTGCAATCACTTTAGGGCTTAGATTTTTGATGCAGTGGCTTTCTATATTCTCAAGGGGAGAAAATGAATTTATACAGCTTCTGAAAGCGCTTAACTTACATCAAGAAATGCCCTAAGTGATTAAAAAAAAAATGTGCCTGCAGGGGTGAGGAAGCCAGTGAAATGACATATTGCTTACTAAAGCACTCAATTTCCCAACCAGAACCCATGGGATCCCTCTTAACTGCCTTGAGTGCCCATCTCCCAGCTTCTGATACTTTGCTTCTGACACCCATAAATTTCTTTGGAGGACGCCCTTCAACCCTGGAGCTGCTTCACCTGCAGATGCAGAGAAAAGTGCTTGGAAACTAACGTCCCTCCCCCAGCCCATTACCAAGGGGGGCTCACGGAGTGGGGGGAGGGGGAGGGGTGGGGAGAGGGTTGTAAAAGCGCAGCTCCCAGGCAATGGAGCAGACTCTGGAAAGTAATTATGCTCCAGAGGTTCCCCAGGGTTTTAGCTGAGGCAGAGTCTTTGCTTGAAACAGACCCCTGACTTAGCTTCTTCCTTTTCCTTCCCTTCTCTCACTCATTAGTCCTCCTGGGAGCACTGACTAAATAAACCACTCGCATAGGAAGCCTAATTGCAGGGCCTGCTTCTGGAGACTTCAATCTAAGGTCTTGGCATGAAGGAATGTGCTCCAAGAAAACGTGAAACCAGAGATTTTATTTTTTATCGTTGTACCATGGATAAGACCTCCTATAATACTTAAGAGTTTAGAACAAATGCAGTAGCCATAGTTTAATAAGCAAGAAGTATTTTCGTTTCTAAAGAACACTGTGGCAAAGCAAATCTGGAACACAGGCCTGAGATCTAGAAAAGAGATCCTAATATCTGTACAATATGTGTAGGTTTCCAGAGGTCAGAGAAGCCAGGTTGGGGTGTTATGACACCAAAGTAGAGGTAGAAAGAAAGAGAAGTCAATGTTAATGTTTGGTGAGCTTCATATCAGACACTGAGATTATGAATTTTGCATATAATCAATATTAAATAAAAACAATTTAAAATCATTCATAAAAGAAAAAGCACCCCCAAGATAAAACAATTTTAAAAAGTGTATCTTTTAAACTAAAATATTACATGGGAGACGTTATCAAGGGTTGCTTTCTTTTTTTAATGAAAACCGATGACAGCCTCTGGCGTCACAGGACTAGTAATTTCTCTTTACCAAGAGTCCTTCCGGAACTGGAGATGCAAGGTTAAGGATGATTCACCCCCAAATAGCCAATCCATATAAAGATTTTCAATTTTAGAAGTTTATTATCTAAGACTGATAAAACGCTAAGTTGGATGTGACATAAATAAGCAAGATCTAAAATACACTTTATGCTATTATGATAAGAATGAATATATCTTCTGACTGCCTGTTGTGGGACATCATAGGCCTAAAAGAACATTTAGAGCTAATGGACTGTCAGAGCTGCTTACTTCTGGGATCATGAGGTAAAAAGCAGGACATTCAAGAAAAAAAAAAAAACAGAAAAGTTCAGATTCCAGGTCCTAGATGTTTCCAAATTAGAATATTGGAAGACATTATAAAAGAGTCAGATCTCAGTCCAGCATATATTACAAAAAAACTCTCATAACTCAAGATATCCAACAAATGCATGGTGCTTATAAGTCAAACGGTTTTACTTTTAAGGACTGGAGGGAAATATAGAACTAAGTTCTCTGGGAGGAGGGTGAAACCACGGCAAAGAGAATAGCCAAGTGAAATTTGGGGCTCCAAATCTGATCAGGTTGTATCATTATGGAAGTGGGAAAGGTGCCCAAACACTACGTTGGCTGTCCCTGAACCCCAGGCCATCTAAGGTCTTTGTTAAATCAAGTGCACATCGTTCATACCATTTTCTCTTTGAACTTAATATATTAAAAAATAAAAATGCTAAGCTCTTTTTCTGTTTGGACTCCTGAGTCAGAGTTTCACTAAGCACAAAATTTTTCATAGGAACCATTTATAATACAGCTGATGAGAACAAATGACCTACTTAAGGATAACAAGACTATTATACAGGGAAAGTAGATAGTCCTGAAAAAATATAATGCAGAAAGAGTAAAAAAGCAAATGGTGGGTCTACATTGATTTCAGTCTTTAGAAATTATTCAGCCCCCAACTCTGCTTTGCGGACAAAGACCTGGTTAATGAGTCATCTTGGAGAGGAGGGAAACAGTCAAGAGCACTGTTTCCCTCTTGACTAAAAATAGGTAGGAACATTCGATAATAAATCTACTTTCTTGATATTCTCATGTCATCATTAAATACTGAGCACTCAGAGAAGTGTCAGGCTGTATATGTCTAGCCTTCTCTCACCAAAAGATCAGATGAAAATCAGCCACAAGCACTGCTGTAAGATAATGAAGGGTCTGACCTGATATGCAACATGCTGAAATAAACGCACTGATTTTAAATGCCAGGGACCGAAAGTTCACGCATCTGGAGGGACAGGAAAGATGCTGGTTGTCTTTCCCATGTGACCACTTAAAATAACTCCTTGACCCTTGAAGTCAGAAATAATAATCAGTCCAAAGTTTTTACTTACAACAGCAGTAAAAAAACAACTATTTGATTAAGGGGTCAGAAAAGAACAATGTCTCAGATTCACTAGGAATCTGGCTCTAGAATAAAGCTTTGACAAGTTTTGGTTTATAAATAAAAAGAGTCAGCCAAATAAAGACATTTCTGGGACCCATTTTAGCATACATTTAAAGGTTTGTCAAATGCAACTTTAAGGGAGCACTGAAAAATTTGTTTACTTCATCCCCCTGGGGAGCCCCCACACTCTAGCTGATAATGAGCATAATTTTGATTCTTCACATGAGTAAGAATCTTCTTAAACAAACTCTGCAGAGGATTGAAAATAAGGCACGTACATTTCTCCTACAAAAGAAGTGCAGAGATAAGAGGCTTAACATTTGGTGCTTTCTAAAGGCAGGCAACACAACTGCAGAGAGCAAGCAGGAACCCCAGCCGCAGCTGAAATGCATGAGGGCGGTAGAGGAATGAATAAACCCTAAACTAGAAAATGCTGGTGGGTTATGCTCAATACTTCCCTGCACGAAGGAAAATGTCTGTAAATCAGTTTTGAGAGGCATTTCAGAGTGAGATGTGGGACAGCAGGCATGGATAAAGGGATTCATGTACAGACAGAAAGCTCTAGAACCCCACGACCGTAGCAACTCTACTCCGTGGGCCGCAGGGAACTCACCAGGTGGCCCTGGACCAAATGCAGGTAACGACACCTTCGTCAAACCCACAGCAAAGTCCTCTGTGAAGCAAGAAGACACAGATGAGGGAAAAATCAATATATAGGGCTTTTTGAAGTCTCGTAGAGATAAACAACCCTTTTCACTTTAAAATCAGAATCTGTAATATTTTTAAAAGCACATCAGAAAAATGCATTAAAAAATTAGTGGCAAGTTTCTAAACAGATGACAAAGTCACCCAGTCATAAAATCAGAAAATGTATTGCTATATTTTACCTCCAGGCTGTATACACCCATCCCTCCTAAACTGCTAGTCTACTATTAAACTCTTAATCTATCAAAATAATTAAACAGTAATTCAGTAACAAGACTATCTAAAATCTTCTAGAAATAAATACAAATTGCCTCTTTTTTTGACTGATAGAACAATGTCCTTCATTGAACTGTTACTGGAAGAAATCTTTCAACAAAGAATAAGTGCTAAATGGGAAAGATTTGTTAAAGAATTGTATCTGTCGATAAAAGGAGAGTTATTCATTTAATTGTATGTTTCTGTATTATCTTTGTTAATAAGCTGTTTACGTACATTCTGGATTTGGCATTGAATTTCTGGTTTAGGGGAGATTCAGATTGCAAGGTCTGTTCAAGAAATAGTGGGGAAAAAAATTCCAGGTGCTGTCAGAGGACACAGAAGGAAGAGGAAGTCCATTTGCATTTGGGAAGATGGTGAAGGCAAAAACATGACAATCAAGAAATGGGAAAACAATGTAAAAGCTGTGATGTCTCAGCAGAGTCCCTTAATGGGGTCCCAGTTACGATGGTGCATCCATAAAATGCAGGGCATGTCACTGAAAAGAAGGGAGCGAATCTGGATCTATAAGGACAGACATAGGAAAAAACCTTCGGGCCTTAATATTAATTTAGAAATATCCGAGAAGTGTAGTAATATGTATACTAAGACCCCATTGTGTTAAAACAGACCTCACTAATCTATACGTAGACACAGAGACTTTACATTATTATATTCAGGGAACATATGTGGAGGGATAACAAGTTATTCCCTATGGAGAACTGGTATTACAGGGAGGTAAAAAAAAAAGGGGGGGGGGTGATTTGCATTTTACTCTACGCCATTATGTAATATTTTATTATGTAAGATATTACTTTTATAATCAAAAGGGAAGAGAAAGATAATCCAATTCATCTAACACTCTCTGTAAACAGAAACATTCCATTTTAAATATACAGAATTAGCATATAGCATCATGTACATGACTTCACTGATTTAGTGAATAGTTACTATGATTACCATGATTCAGGTTCTAGCAAAGATTACATCATCATATTTAAAATTCTAAAACATATGTGCTACTGATTACCCCCACTTTATATAAGAGGAAACTGAGAAATTGGGTGGATAATCCAGAATTGCACAGAGCTAGCCCTCAAACCCAGGCCTCTGAGCCATGCTTAGACCCTATGGTACTGCCTCCTTCATAGCATTTACTGTATTTTTCACATTACATTTATATTTGTAATAATGTATTAATATGAGACTGAAACTGCATGAGGACAGGGATATTATATATATTATATATACGCATATATATATTATATATACACCATATATATATACTATATATACAAGATATAATACATAATATATATATTGAAAACCATTATGTATGTCCCCAGCGCCTAGCACAATGCCTGGCAAGTAGTAGGTGCTCAATAAATACATCTTTGTTAAATGGATAAATAACTAAGTGACTTGACCAGAGCTGAGAAGTTAAACTACATAACTGATTTATGCCCTTTGCAGATATGAAACATGCTGAGTGCCAAAAAAGTTCATTGATTAATGACATTTCCATGCCATGCTTTTCATTTTGGAGAACTACTTGCTGCGCAAGACTTACAGTAACCAAAAACTTAACATATCAGAGAATATTTTCCCTTCTCTAATTCCCTAGTGACTATTTAGCACAAAACTGCCACTTTTTTTTTTAAACTGCCACTTTATTCTGTAGACCTTTCTAATTCTGTGCATGACTGTTACATGGTGCCATTCGAGAAAGCCAAATATCAAAATACTTAACTACAAAGAAGTGAAGTAGTATAACAGATAACCCCATAAAAAAAAAAAACTAGTTATTAGCATATTGTTGACAAACTATTGCAATTGATTGGTATTGTAATCATATGTGAATCAAAGCCTCAACCTACAAACTTTTTCTTTCTAATATTAGTCGGTAACGAAAAGTGTAAATGGAATCTTGGATTAAGGATTCGATGGGGGATAGACAGTCTTGTTCAACAAATAGTGCTGGGACAATTAGATAGGCACATATAAGAGAGTGAAGTTGGAGTTGTACTTTACACCATAAATAAAAATTAGTTCAAAATAGACCAGAGACCTAAACATAAGGAATAAAACTACAAAACTCTCAGAAGAAAACATAAGAGTACATTTTCATGACCTTCGGTTAGGTAATGATGTTTTGGATATGACACAAAAGCACTTCCACACACCCACACACATACAAAAGACAAATTGAACTCCATCAAAATTAAAAACTTCTCTGCTTCAAAGGACCCCATCGAGAAAGCAAAAACACAACTCATAGAATGGGAGAAAATCTTTGCAAATCATTTATCTGATAGGGACTTGTATTCAGAAAACATTAAAACCTCTCACAATAAAAAAATATATAACCCGATTTTAAAAATAGGGAGATGATCTGAAGAGGTATTTCTCCAAAACAAGATATCAAAGATATGAAAAGATACTCAACATCATTAGCCATCAAAGAAATATAAATTTAAATTAGGAGGGTATGAGATCCTACTCCATACTCTCCAGGATGGCTATAATCAAAAGACAGGTAATAACAAGTGTTGGTGAGAATGTGGGGATATCTGAATCCTCATATATTGTAGGGGGGTAGGTAAAATTGTACAGTCACCTTGGAAAATAGTCCAGCAGTTCCTCAAATGGTTAATCATAGAGTTACCATACGACCCAGCAACTTCTCTTCTGGTATATACCCGGGCAAAATGAAAGCCTATGTCCAAACAAAAACTTGTATATAAATGTTCAAAACACCATTATTCATAATTGCCAAAAAGCAAAAACCACCCAACTGTCCATCAACTGAAAAGCGAAATGTGGTATATCTACACAATGGAATATTATTTGGTAACAAAAAGGAAAAAAGTTCCAATACATGCAACAACATGGATAAGCCATGAAAACATTTTAAGTGAAAGAAGTCAACCATAAAAGATCATATACGATATGTCTGTATTTATATGAAATACTCAGAATAGGCAAATCTATAGAGACAGAAAGTAGATTAGTAATTCTCAAGGGCTAAAGAGGAGGGATAAAGGAAAAAGTGACAATGGGTATGGCGTTTCTTTTTGGGGTGAAGGAAATAATTAAAATTAGATCACAGTCATGGTTGCACACTCTGTGAATATAATCACAACCAGTAAATTGTACACTTTAAATGGGTGAATGGTATGTGAATTACATCTCACTACAGCAGCTAAAAGAAAGGACATTCCATTCCCTATCTGGGGAATTCCTGATATTCTCTCCAGCATCTAGGACTCCCAATTTAATAAGCTAAGACCTCGATCTTGAGGCCTGTGCTTATGAACTTATTTTTGCAATGGTGAAGTGAAGCCTATTCATAATAATGCCTAAAAGTCACTCCCAGAGAGTCTGTTTGTTGCTCAGATGTAGACTCTCTCTCTAAGCCAACTCTGCAAATAAACTCACTACTCCCCACCACCACCTCACATGGGACATGACTTCCAGGGGTGTAAATCTCCCTGGCAACATGGGACATGACTCCCATGGATGAGCCTGGCCCTGGCATTGTGGGACTGAGAATGCCTTCTTGACCAAAAGGGGTAAAAGAAATTGAAACAAAATAAAGTTTCAGATGCTAAAAGATTTCAAATAGAGCCGTGAGGCTATTCTGGAGGTTGTTCTTATGCAAGTTTCAGCCAGATATTGCAAATTGCCACAGTATGTCAAGCCCCAATGGACAGTATACCAGAAATCCCTAGAGAATATCCTGTGCTCTATCTCTGACTCTATAAAAGTTTTACTTAGTAAGTTTATTTGTTCAGAAACTTAAGGCCTCCAGATCATTCCTATACCAGATAAGCCCTGAAACTCACTAGTACCAGTCTCTCCAAGAACATCAACTAGTTTCATTTCCCTACCCCATGAGGTCGACACCCCTTTCCAGCATGAAGAAGCTAAAATGGTCATTGCCCAGATATCTCTGCAGATTGAGACAGTGATCAAACGAGAGGGAGGAGGTCTAACAGATAAATTAGGGGTCATTATATAGACATTTATCTTTAGTTTCTAGTGCATTTAAATAGCCAGAAGGAAACAACTGAAATTGATGAAATGCAGTTCAATAGTCTTGATCATTGATAATGATTGTATAACTATATACAATCTATATACAAGCTTTTATCGTGTGACATGTGATTGTGAAATACTTGTGACTGACACCCCCTTTATCCAGAGTATGGGTAGATGAGTAATAAAATAAAGACATGCATGAAAAATAATAATAATAATAGGTCAAGAATATGGGGAAAAAACACCCCTACTTAAACTATGAACGACAGCCACAGTACTACTTTAATAATCTTTCATCAATTGTAGCAAATGTAACTACTCAAAAAAAATAGAATTACAAAAAAAGCATTATCATCAATTGTAACAAATTTTCCACACCAAGGCAAGTGTTGGTGGTGGGGTGGTAAATGGGAAACCTGTATTTTATGCAAGATTGTTCTGTAAACCCACAACTTCTCTAATAAAAAAAAATTAAAAGGGCAGGGCAGCACTTCAGTGAGTTTGCCAGTAAGTATTATTTGGCTTCTTTCAAAAATGACAAAGCATTTATTCACACTCAGGAGAACACAGTAAGGGATGAATATTTACAGTTTTTAGAAACTTACTAGTGTGATTCCCCATGGGATTCCTGGTGACAGAAAATACACAATTGTGTTTCACCTTTGCCAAATAAAACAGCACATTTATGGAACTGCCTCCAATCCACATGCCAGCACCGACACTGCATACCACCAATAATGATGCTGTAGCATTTTAAACACAGTCTAATTCAAAGCAACAGGAGCCCTCTGCCAAGAGTAAGGTTTTCACTTCTCATGGAGGGGGGGGGGGAGCTGACACAAAAATTTCAAATATTTCAGAGTGAAATTGCCAGGCCTGTTTTTGTGAGTCTATATACTGAACACAAGAAGACTGGTATTTTCTGTCCTCTCCAAAATATTCAATATTGAGATTTTGTTCTCAACTGAAGACTAACTAGGCAAAATTCAACCAAAACAGTTCATTTCACTCTGTCCTACCATCCAACCATGGCAATTATTTATTTGTAGACCTGCACTTGTGTCACTGTCACTGTCACGGCACTGGGCAAAGCAAGTCACATAGTCAAGTCCAGAATCAATGGATAAAGAACTAGTCCCACTCCTCATGAGGCATTGCACATTGCAAGGATGTGGAGAGAAGGTGGGGGAAGACGTCTGCAGCTGTTTTTACAATCTTCCCCAGCACTGTTTCCCAAAGCGGAACATGCTCCTATGATGGTACATGGAGAGACAGTTTAGTTTATGATAAATGGTACAGTTTACATGTACGTGGGGAGAGAAAATGTAAAGTGCATGTAAATTAGTGCTTACCTTCCGTTGATGGTGTCACCCTTCCATTGACGAAAGGTATATTATTAAAATTATAGTTATTTATATTTATTTGCCATAGTAATGTTCCCATATCACCATAGTTATATCTGCCATTGTTGGATTTGCTCTTTAGGCAAAGACATTTAAATAAAAAAGACAAGGAATAAGTTCGGCTGAAACAAAGGTTTGGCCAAATCCATTAAAGTGGCTTCTATAATAACCCAAGCCTAGAACCCAGAGGAAAGGACAATACTTCTCAAACTTAAAGATGATACAAAGCAACACCCGGGTCTTGTGGAAAGGGAGATTTTGTTTGAGTATCATCCAGAGGTGGAGCCTGAGATTCTGCTGAGGGGGCTGGTGCCTGAGCACACGCTGAGTAACAAGCACGCTGGAGTAGTGCAAAGGCGTGGTCATCAGAACCCCTGAGCACCATTGTTCACTTTGCTTCTCTGATGCCCTCTTCTCACCTGGAACGGGCAGGTGAAGACAGGACCATCTCCCACGTCCAGATCTGAGTTAGATGACATGAGAGGTGCCAGCCTTGCGAGCGGCTGCCATGCAGAGGGGAACAGCACCAGTGCCTGCTGCGTGCTCTTTCCTAGCCTGTGACTTCCAAAAAAGCCATCAAATAGCATTATGGGTTTAAAAAGGTAAATGAGTGGGCCAAAAAGCCATCGTGTCTGTGCAAATAATACCATATCACAACATTACAGCAGAGAATTTTTGAAACAAGCGTTAGCAAGATTTGATTACAATTGTTATTTTACAGATGTGGTATTAATACGTTTACGTCTTATTATATTGACTCAACAAATGTTTATTGAGTAGCTTCTTTGTGCCAGACACTGTTCTTGACTCTGGGGATACAGCAGTGAACAAAGCAGGTAAAACTCCCAGTCCCCACCAAGCTCACATGCTCCAGTTCTTTCTCAGACTCCCCACCTTTTCACATGTACTCACTGCTCGAGCCTGCATCAAAGGGCAGGCTGCCCATAGGGCTGAGCTGGCTGCATACATGTTTATTTGTCCCCATGGGGGTCTTTTAAAGTTTGCGCTGGTTGCCAGCATTTTAAAAATGAGAGGTTTCACTTAAACATCTGGAAGCCCAGCTTCCCTTGGAAATCTGGAAGATCCAGCAACAATGCCGCAGGTAACTCAGCTACAACTGAGAGGTAACTGTCCCTTCAGAGAAAGCCTGGGTTTGCCAGTTCCCTTTGTCCCCCACAATTCCTATCACCTGTCACTCAGCCAACTCTTTCATCTTGAGTTAGTGACCCCTGGACTAGGGTAAGTGATCTCTATGCTAACATTTAAAACAACCTTTAAAAGCAAAGGAGGAAAAAGATTCTACCTTCCTATTCTGCATATTTTTCCTTTGCCATCATGCAATAAATGTCCAGCAAGAGTTATTTAGCCGTTCATTTGCCTTTCCCTAAATCTAAAATTGCTAGTTTGAGAAACCATTCTAAACTCTGCCCAGAAAAGTTATAGCTCTTGGATCTGTCATTTACTATGGCCAACTGGCTCTAAAACGTAAAATGGGGGCTCTTTATAGGAGTTTATTATGAGTTACTTTATGGATGTTATTTTTTTTCTCTAAATAATGGTGACGGCTTTGTATTAACCACTTACATTTTAATGCTTTGCTTCCCTTACAGATTAGGTTTCTACTGCTGCATGAGAAACTGCCACAAACTTGGTGACTTACAAGTCATTCATTAGCCCATTTCTTAGCTCATATTTCATAAGTCAGAAGTCTGTGCAGAGTGGTCATGGGCTGTCTGCTCAGTGTCTTACCAGGCTAAAATCAAGGCATCGGCTAGACAGGAATAGTCTGTTTCCAAGCTTAGTCAGGTTGTTGGCCAAATTCACTTCCTTGTGGTTGTGGGACTAAGGCCCCCATTTCCTTGCTGGGGTGACTTTCAGATCCCAGATACCACCCACACTCCTTGCCACAGGGCCTCCTCCATCTCCACAGCCAGTGACAGAGAATCTCCCTTGCATGGAATCCCTCTCTCTCTCTTTGAAAGTCTTTCTTTAGTCTGTTTTAGAGGTTTAGCTGATTGGGTCAGGTTCACCAAGAATAAGCTCCCATTCTTGACATCAACAGTGCCATGCAACATAACCTATTCGCAGGAGCAACACACCACAGTAGTCAGTCCTAGGGGTTATGTGGGGACGGGGGGGGGGGGTCTTGGGCGCCATCTTGGAATTCTGCCTCTCACACCCAATAACTGCTGCACACACTTGTCATCTGCGTTAGTGCAGCCTGGGACCTGAGGTCACATAAGAAGAAAAGCCAAGTAGTCAGCAGAAAGGGTGTATGAAAGTTAAAACCTGACAGTGTATTTTGCTCAGCTCTCCCATTCACAGTAGAGTAGTGTGTGTTCTTGGGATTCCATTTATCTAAACCCAAGAAGACACATATTCAATAAATTCCAAAACAATATGAGATTTTTATCTCCTTTACCTTAAACTGAACCTTATGAAACTAGATGTTTAGAAAACTGATGTTGTTAAAAAAAAAAAAGAAGAAAAAAAGAAATACACTAGCAAAAACACACCAAGCATTTACAAGGACAAAAATGTTGTTTTGTATTTTATTAAGTAAGATGCAGTGTTCAAATAGCACCAGGACTGAAATGTTTTTTAAATTACGTTAGGTTATACTTTCTACATGTTGTCAACTAACCTAACTGTTTTTTCACTCAACTGACTTGGTTATTTGGAAATTATGTAGAGACAACATACATACAACCACAATAATATTTAAAAGAAAAACATAAAGGTAATCAAACCTTCCTTAATACAGCCACTAGCACATGGCAGATTGCTTAAGATGTTTTTTTACAGAAAAATAAGAACCTTTCGGCAATTTCCCTTCCCAAACAGGTTTGGTTAAAAAGTAAATCTTATCTGACGGGCTCAGAAGAAGCAAAGTAAATATTAATTACAATAATAATAATGAACAATTAATGAGTAATCACTTTATGTGGGAACTACTCTCAGTATTTTGTGCATATTAACTCATTAAATCTCACCAAACTCCATGGAGCAGAAACTTTTTAGAGATGAAGAAATGGAGGCATAGAAAGGTTATCTGGAGTCACGTGGCAGGTAAGCAAAGGAGACAAAAGTCAAAGCCTGACAGTCTGGCTCCAGATTGCCTTCCTTCCTCTTACAATGTGCAACTGCCTGTGCACCCAACTGTGCTTCTACATTGTGAAGAGTGGGCTGTTTCTGCAGCTATAATGCTGTACAAGGTGATAGCCAAGAACATGCATTGTACTTAGACAGATGGGGCTCATGGCCATGGCAAAGCGGTGAATGGGCTCTGCAGCCCTGGGAAGGGGTGTGTTTCTAGAGTAGCAGCCTTCTTCAAGCAAGCTATTAAGTCCTCAAAAATAATACAGGCTTTCTTCTAATCCCTATGCCTTTTATGGAAGAGAAAAGAAGGAAATATAGTGTATTCTTTCTTTTTCTTTTTGACTCCTTCCAAACCCTAATCCATTATCCTCCATCATGAAACTGAGAGATCATTAAAGAATGGGAACACAAGTAAAGGCTAACTCTAGAAGCAAAGAAGAAAAACCAGTGGCTCCCTTTCCTACTGTAGAGAAGAAGGTGAGCCTCCTGTGGGTAATGAGAAAGGAATGACCTCAAACCCTTCCCATTCAGCCACAGAAGGAGCAACATGGCTCCAGGTGGCACCAGCCACAGACATCAGAGACCCCAAGAGACCCTTGCTTGACAGCTGTTGTAGTTTGCTAGCTGCCAGAACACAACACACCAGAGACGGGCTGGCTTTTAATACAAGAGGATTTATTTCATTAGTTCTTCAGAGGAAAGGCAGCCAACTTTCAATTGAGGTTCTTTCTTATGTGGGAAGGCACAGGGTGATCTCTGTTGGCCTTCTCTCCTGGCCTCTGGGTTCTAACAATTTTCCCCGGGGTGATTCTTTTCTGCATCTCCAAAGGCCTGGGCTGAGCTGCGAGTGCTAATATGAGGTATGCTGAGCTGCTTGGGCTGTGCTATGTTGAGCTCTCTCATTTAAGCACCAGCCAATTAACTCAAACATCATTCATTGCAGCAGGCACGCCTCCGAGCCAACTGCAGATGTAATGAGCCACAGATGAGGTTCATGTACCATTGGCTCATGTCCACAGCAACAGAACTAAGCACCTTCACCTGGCTAAGTTGACACCTGAACCTACCACAATAGTCATATTACTAGAGCACTGGAGGTAGAGTTAGGTACTATATCATTAAATCTTGACATGTGCATTAAAGGCACATTTGCTTTCAACGACTAATTGCCACTCAGTAGGACAAGCCCATGTGCCAGATGATTTACTCCGTGATTTTTCCTGGTACCTGCAAGGCCCTGACTGAGGCCTCTTCTCACAAGATGGTGAGACACTAGACTTTAATTTAACCAGGTCTCCTTATGATTCAATCACAGCTCCAGGGTCCTGGCACATAGTAAAGAATAAAAATTTGTTTTGCCAGATAAATCTCAAATTTGCTGATGCGTTGTGGTGCTCTTTGCTTTGGTCTTTGTTTTTACTGGGTTTTATTTGTTAGAAATGCCCATGCTGCCTAATTTGACTTAAAATAGCCATGCATTGCAGCCAGCACACTCAAACATGTTTGAGACGAGACATAAACCTTAAGGTTCTCAGTGGCCTGTGGTCGCCAGTGATCCCTCAGAACATTCGAGCAGGGTCTCAGTTTCAGGAACCTGGACAGATGCCAACCGAGGTAATTATTCTCTGCCTACCTAATTTCCCCAGGCAATTTTAATTGAAAATGGTATTATCCTTTCCCTTGGTTCCAGTCTGCTCTGAAGTGTCCCTTTGTCCTGCTTCGTCCCTTCACCTTAAGCTAACTGAGCTGGTTTCTTTATGAAGCTTAAGTTGAAAAAAAAATGTTTCTGAATCTCCCAAGAGGGAAAATATCAGATAAATATGAGCCATTTAATTAGTCTTAAACCAGTGTGCTGCATATCACTGGCAGGGGCTGCAAGGTACTCCTCCTTGCTGCCGAACATTATGACGTTTCTCTTGCGGATAGTAATACAAAGGTTTTCTTACTGAAAAACTGAACAAAAAATAAGTCAGGGGAGGGGAGAGGGAACGGGAATGGGGATGGTGTCACCAAGACTATTTTACTCTCCTGAAATAATTTTTTATAAGGCACTGTTTCTTTGTTCTTTTCCAAATAACTGATTTAGAATTAGCAGAATAAAATGCAATGTTTGGGGTGGCTGCCGTGGCTCAGCAGGCAGAGCTCCGACCTGCCATGCTGGAGGTCTGGAGTTCGATCCCTGGTGCCTCCTGCCCATATGCAAATTAAAAAAATAAATAATAAATAAAATGCAATGTCTAGCTGAGAAATATCTAAAGTCTAATGCAACTGCAGTGGAAACGTATTTTTTTATTACTTCCGACAAGCATGCATGTGCTCAGTGATGTTCAACAGAAAGACAACGACAGCCACCTAGGTGAGTTTCATGTGTAATTTCTGATTTTCTAGTAGCATCATTTATAAAGTAAAAAGAAACATGGACTACTCCTTCAAAAAGAAACATGGACTACTCCTTCAGCAATGAAAAGGAAAGAACCATTGATACATGCAACAATGGATCTCAAGGAAATTTTGTTAAGCAAAAAAAGTTAATCTCTAAAGGTTATATACTGTATGACTCCTTTTCTATGATATTCTTGAAATGACAAAATTATACGATGGAGAACAGATTAGTGATTGGCAGGGTTTAGGCAGAGGGAGAAAGTTGTGACTATAAAGGGTAGCACAAGGATTCCTTGTGACAACAGCGTGTGGTCAGGTTCACAGACATCTACGCAGGTGATGATACTGTACCCACACAGAACCAAGCGCATGTGACAATGGTGAAATCTAAACAAGATTGGTGAATTGCATCAATGTTAATTTTATGGTTTTGATATTGTAGTATCGTTTTACAAGATGGCATCAGTAGGGCGCGCAATCTTGGGATTAGCCCCCATGACACTTATCCCTGCAAAGGAGAAGCTAAACCTACTAATAATTACGCCTAAAAGTCACCCCCAGAGAACCTTCTTTGTTGCTCAGATGTAGCCTCTCTAAGTGTACTTGGCAGGTGAACTCACTGCCTGAGGGTGTAAATCTCTCTGGCAATGTAGGCAGAGCTCCAAGGATGAGCCAGGACCCGGCATCATGGGATTGAGAAAGCCTTCTTGACCAAAAGCGGGAAAAGAAATGAAACAAAGTTTCAGTGGCTGAGAGATTTCAGAGTCAAGAGGTTATCCTGAAGGTTATTCTTACACATTATACAGATATCCCTTTTTAGTTTATGGTGTGTTGGAGTGGCTGGAGGGAAGTACCTGAAACCACTGTAGTTCAGTAGCCTTGATTCTTGAAGACTATTGTAAAACTATATAGCTTTAGCCAGGTGACCATGTGATTGTGAAAACCTTCTGTCTGATGCTCCTTTTATGCAGTATCTGGACAGATGAGTAAAAAAATAAATAAATATTGGGGGAGGGAGGAGGGGTAAAAAAAAAAGAGTAGATGGGAATACTAGTGGTCAGTGAGAGGGATGGGTAAGGGGTAAGGGATGTATGGATTTTTTCTTTAGTTCTTTTTCTGGAGTGATGCAAAGTTCTGAAAATGATCATGGTGACGAATACACATTGTAAGTCATTGATTTTACACCATGTATGGACTGTATGTGTGTGACGGTTTCACAATAAAAATGTTTAAATAAATAAATACACAAATCCCTAAGGAAAAAAAAA